>LUGF01041234.1:79079-99298 GCA_001625245.1 Calycopis cecrops | reverse complement strand
TGGTAGCCTGCTAATATTTTTTAATATTATTTTGTTGACTACTTAGATGTTTTGCCTTCCTTCTCTCTCTCAATGAGCTACCGGAATCTCACAATATAATGAAACGCGTCGGTATCACTGTTACTTTCCGGGAGTATTTTGTGAGTATGAGGTACTCCTCCGGTCATGCAGGCCAAATTCAGCTACAAACAGTGTTGCGGCTTAAAACCTTGCGCCTGTTTGTTGGTGTAATCTGTGGCAGGAAACGCCTCACCGGGTTTTGTTTAGTCTATGGACATTTTTCTCTTCCTGTCCGCCATTCCATTACTCTTACGCATGTCGCATCTCATCACTCTTACGCATATAGTGTTAAATAAAATTCAGTTCTAAAGTTATTTGTTTTATTTGGCACCGCTGTAAATGAATATACAAACAGCATGGCACTACCTCTTATTAAAAGGGTATTCGCCCTTGTCTTGTGCTGTATTAGAGCATATTGTACAGAGGTCTTCTTACAAGAGGTAGGATACTTACAAGTTACCTCTTACAAGTGCCTCTGACAAGAGGTAAGCCTCTTATAACTTACGCAGCGAGAACACACTCGAAATTTCAGTAAAGAGCTCTAATAAAATACATTGTATAAATGTTAACAACTATAACAGAAAGTACTAAGTACAGGCAAGTTTTTTACTTTGAACATGTCCTTTGTGATTAGAGTACACAGTTCCTCGACAAGCCACACAAGATCCTCAAGAGCTACCTTTATATAAAGTTAAATACGACACGGTAACATGTCCTGTGTCCTAACTTCAACAATGTTGTACTATTGTGACGTACATTCGTGTTATAGGAAATGTTAAAACAAATAATTACTAAAAGAATGGATGTTTGTTATTTTTATTTCATAGAGCATAGAAGCAGTGAGATAAGTTGTAAAACTTTTTTATAATATGGGGGGTGCATACGTACCGACAAAGGAGGTCATTCAAAACCGAGGGGATGTAAACAGACGGCCATCGCGATCGTCAGCGAATAGCTCCAAAATGAAATGAAATCAAAATCAAAATATTTTTATTCAAAATAGAATATAAAAAATTGCTTTTTGAACGTCAAAAATTTCATTTACCACCGGTTCAACCCTAGCCCTGCCCTGAGAAGAACCGGCGAAACAAACTCAGCGGGCTTCATGAAATAAAGATTTATCTAAAAATATACACTAATACATTCTTAATTATATACAATACAAAATATAATTTACATTTATTTTTGTATAGAAGTAGCATGGGAGGAGGGTACTATTCTCAAGGTCTCTGTCATAAAATCTATTACTTTGTAATATCTCTTACCACACAAGCGTTTCTGAACAATTTTTTTAAAATTTGTTTATTGAAAGTTTTTGAACGCTTTCTGGGATCTTATTGTAGAGGCGTATACATTGACCCCTAAAAGAATTCTTTACTTTGCTTAGTCTCTGAAAAGGTACATCTAGTTTGTGTCTGTTCCTAGTATTTCTATAATGATTAGCACTTTTCGCATTGAATTCAAAAATATTTTTTCGCACATACAAAACGGTTTCTTAAATGTATTGAGAGTGAACAGTCAGTATGCCAATTTAATAGTCATTTGTCAAAATATCATATCTTTATGCTTAAAAATTGATTTTTCGGTTCAGCCAAGAAGTTGAGCCCTGGGTCATACCAATAGTTACTAGATGTATCTATTTCTATTATTTTTTCACAGTCGGGCATACGAGCAGTCCATGCCATTTTCTGGACTACCGACGGCCATAACAATCCGCAAAGAGGTTATACAGATATGCTGGCCGCCTGACTCGTCGCTCTTGGACCGCACGCGACCGATCCACCAGACACCGCACGAAACAGGTAACGTAGCTGTCACTTCACGCCGGTATCANNNNCCCCCCTATCGTGTCTAATGTGATTGTTTACCGGAAATATGTACAAATATTTACTGTGAAGAAAATAAAAAGATTGCTCACTTTTATATTATTATTCAAAAATATACATTCATATCGAATAAAGTCATTACATAAGATAAAACACAAATACTGTGAATATGGGCAACATTTTTCTGCATTACCTAAACTTCTTATCTGAAATAAATAATAAAAATAAATCATTATTATTATTATGTATTTTTTATATATTAAATTCAAAATTATATGACTTAAAAAATTAATACATCAAGTCCAAAAATATTAATCTGCCTACTAATTGTTGGTTTCTGCTAACCAAGCACTTAACTTAATAAATGATTTCTTGTTAATTAAATTAAGAGCAAAAATCGAAATATATCGTGTTATTTAACCAAAGTATAATAAATTACGAGCATAATTCCCTTAATCCATCATCCATTTCATTAAATCGTATAATATATCAAAAGAAAGTAGTCTAATTTTGCAAATTATGAAATTTTTGAACATAACTTTGAATTAATATTAGAAACAGGTGCGCGAGCTCGTAACTAGAGTATTTCATAATTATGCCGGTCGCTCCGGGATAACTTGGGCGGGGGATATTACAAAGAACAATTTGCACGTTCAGGGAGAAGTCTTCACTGAAAATAAAAGACGGCGCTTCACACCGCACTCATGCTTCCTGATTTTGCCCGACATTAATGTATTATTGCGTTATCATTGAAAACATACAAGAGCATTTAAGGAAAAACAGCATTTGCAAGTTCATAATGCATATTGCGTTATCGTCGTATAAATTTTACTTTACTTCTATTATGTGTTGTAATTAATTTGGAATTTGATTAGAAATTTTGACCTAAATACTCAATTTCTTCAACAAGAAAAAATCAATTAGATATAAATAGTTTTGGAGTAAGGAAACGATGGATATAAAAAATAAGGGGTACAATTGTTTGAAAGAAGTCTCACGAGCGGCGACGTATCACAAAGAGAAGCTCCATCTGCCAATGTCACCTTATTTTTTTTACCGAGCAGTCGGAGCCATTCCCATGATTACCGATGACTATAGACATTGGCACAGAGTTTATACAGATGCGTTGGCCTGCTTCCTTCTTTCACCACATGGGCCACCTGCTACTTACACACGACGAAGTGCGACAGCACAGCTGTCAATTTATACTATTGTGTAGACCAGAGTTACCTCCATGGTCGTGCCGACCCAATTCAGCTACATGTATGCATGCAGCGTAGAACCCTATTACTAACATGGTAATGAATATCAAAATCTCCCTGATGGTAGGAATGTTGCGTATTCTCACGTATGTTAAAAAATTAAGTTGATGATGTCATATTATTTTTGACTTCCACAAGCCGCAATATCAATTAACTACAAAGTGCATGCAATTAAATAACTCGCGACCATAACCGACTACAATTAAGTAACATTACATATTATAATTATTAATATTTATACAATGTGGGTGCGCAATTACTGAGATACATCGAAATAGCATTGGTGAAATATACAACGTATAAAAGCAAGAGGCACTATATGAAACTACGTATAGGTACTATAAGTGCATACTATTATTCCGAAACTATTAAAAAAAAGTTTACGAGAAGTATACAAAAATATTTTTTTCAAAGAAGTTAAATAGCGAAAACATGTAAACATGCTTGGTACTGACTGCTACAGCGAGCGGCAAACTCCCATGGGGTGAATGAACCCGGTCTCCCGTAGTTGTACGCAGTGCACGAAGTGAGAAAAAAGTTTAAAAATTCCTGTGGCTAAACTATTGCTCCTATTGATCTGATTTTTGTTGTGTAGCCTAGAAATGATACACTAAATATGTGGTTTCATTTAACACCTCTCGGTTTTATTAACCTTGTATATCTCTCGCACAAACAAAAGTTTGATTTTACCTGGTCCCCCCAAGATCAGAATGGTTTACTTGAGCTATATAAGCGACTATCGGGATGCATCTCACACCTGTGGGAATGGGGCTTTGGGTTCTTAAATGCATATAATCTACTTATCAATAAATTTTCCTAGACTCTTCGCCCGAAGTCTTATAAAAGCGAAGCTGTATTGCGAATTTCCACAGCTCAGTCGTAACAACAGATGGGAAATGGTTGCAGCGCCGCGTGCTATAAGGTATATATTAATATATAATTATATTACTGTTTCCCATTTTTTTATTAAGAAACACTGAAAAATTAATTGCAATATATTGATGAATAAATAAATATAATAATAACTCATCAGTTTTTTTTGTTCTATACTTACTAGGAGATCTCAGCCTAGGTCTCAGTTGTTGTAAACTTTTTTTGGAAATAAACATTATTATTATATTATTATAGTTTTACACTAACGGTGTAACCTACAAAATGCCTGAGAAACCAATATAGTAAAGTAAATTGTAATTTAAGCTTTAGAAGGGCCACAGAAATTTAGGCATGAAAAGTTACTTTGGGTCGGCTATCATATCTCAGCCATATCCAAGTAATCAACTTTATAACTAACTTCCAAGTAATAACTAACTTGTACTCAGTTAAGAATTTTCCCGAAATAAAGAATAAGAAATTACTTATGTTAGTTTAAAATCCTTTTCGCTAGACCCCAAAGGTAACTGTGATACGCACTAGAAAGCTTTAACAATTCACCTGATATTTTATGGATTACAAAACTAGATGTACATTATATTACATAAACATATTTGGAAATATTTTGAAAAATAATAATTATAATTGAAGCAACATCAATGAATGAATGAATGAATGAAATATTCTTTATTGTGCACGTAGCAAACATAACAATTTAAAAGAACATATACACTTATATTAGGTACACAAAGGCGGCCTTATTACTCAAATAGTAATTTCTACCAGGCAACCTTATGAAGAAAAATATTTTGTTCAAGGAGAGGTAGGGTCAAATCATAATAAGTTACATTTAAATTAATATACATACAGATACACATACATACACATATACATACATACAAATATACATACATACACATATACATACATACAATACACATACTATAAGAAAACTATTCGTCTAAAGATGTAAATATAATATATTTTAGGTAGATAATAATTTTTTAACAGATTCTTAAAGTTATTTAAATTTTGGGCGCGTTTAATCGTGATGGGCAGAGCATTCCACAGCAGACTGGATTTAATAATAAAGAAGAATTATAGTATTTTGTATAGTGGATAGGAATGACACATCACATAAAATTTGACAATCTTTTTTATTGTATATAGTATAGGAGGGCATACGAACAGTCGAAGCCAACAAACATCCGCGTAGAGCTTTCGCAGATGTATTCTCTCGTTACAACTTCCCTTTCCGTGGGCTCTTGGACGTATTATGATGAAAAATTTCATACAATACGATAGTCAAAACACGACAAGAATTCCCATATCTTTGCTTGCAATTTCATATCTATGCGAACTCTAATGATTCTTTTTATTGTAATTTAATGCATAGGTATATTAGACGATTAATAAGACGAATTATTGATTTACTGAATTGAAATATTTCACGTAGAAATAAATGCGGTTTTTAAATGTCAGATAACTCGAATTTTTAAAATTCAAAAAATTATAATTAAAAAAGGTGTGTGCTTTTGGCCACACAACTCAAGTAAAACTTAATTATTGGTTTTCATTACCGTAGTTACAATGACATAACTTGTCATATGATATTTATTTTTTACATGAATGACAACTTTCATTGGCCTCGCCCTATGTGTGATTTTTGTAACGCTTTCGCCAGTTTCTCAGTCATCCCCATGTCAAGCGCGCGTAAAGAAGTTTTATTAAAAAAATAATTCAAAAAATATCAAAAATTAAATGATGATAGTTAAATTCACAAAAGTAAGAAGTTTTTATCAATGTTTATTTGTGACGTAAAAACGTAAAATTATGGTCTGTAAACCGACTTAATTGACAACCTACATAATAGCATTTTGATCAATAACCTAACTAACATTAATATCCACACTGTGTAAATGTACTGTTAACGTTACACTCGCCATATAGTTCAATATCGACGTAATGAGTCGCAGAATACGAAATGAACAAGAGCAAATTAGTCCGGCACACAATCAACAGGGTGTTATATGCGTAGCTCGACGACACTGCGCCAGTGCTGGCATATTAACCACATTTGATTGCAATACCAAATTGGTCGGAGACCTATGTTCTAACCTCACGTACATGAGACCAATTTGAAGCAAGCTGCAAGCGGGAATTTCACACAGAATACAATATAAGGCCTCAACCATTGATCCAAATAGAATTGAAAATAGTTATGTATGCTTGCAGCGTGCACGAGCGCAAATTGTTACGTCCTAGTAAATTTTGTTCTGCTTTTAAATTTCTAAGCTGTACATTACATGTTGTTTTTTAAATGTGAAGTTTTTTTGCCTATTCTGACGCACACACATTTTACACACGTCACATTTTATGCGCATCTGCTATACTAACATAACATTTCCACATTAGGAAAGTACGATAGCTCGCCTCCGCTGACCTTTTAGTCTACATGTATTTGTCACGTGTACAGTCTGCAGGTAAGGCACAAGACCGCATCATAATTGTTGCTGCATAGACTATTGTCTATTGGCTAAATGAGCACCTGTGATACCTAATGGGGAGTGGGTACCGACGCCAACATCTGTTGTGCTTTTAAATTCTAAACTATATATACTACTATTTCTTAATGCATGGGGAGCAGAAGTATCGCTTCGCATAGCAAGTGCACATCACGCAAAAACTATTTGAATTGTAATAGTTTAAGAAGAAACATGAACCTAGGTCATTTTTATAATGCATAAGAAACAATCAATTTAGTAGGCCATCAAATTAGAAGTGGTAGTGATATGTTTTTGTGTAGCAAACTGGTTATAAAAATGTAATAACAACGGCGTGGTCTTCCGTTCCATCAACGCAATTTACAGACAGTAACCGTACGTAAAGTACTTATAATGAGTATCCTAACAACCGTACATCCATTCTGTATTTTATATAAAACAAATAAAACAATTGTGGATGAAAGGAAATGAATATTAAATATTTACATTTAACCCGGGCAAAGCTAATATAACCCTGTACAAGATAAGTATAAATATTTAATTACGTTAAGAAATTCCATTATGAAAGCGGCTAATATTGGTGGACATCGAAGTCCTGATCATCGTAAAACTTGAAGAAATTACCCCCCTTCTGCTGCAGTCGGGTAATAAATATTGATAGTTGTAGCTGGTACCCACGGCTCTAGAGCCTAGAGCGTTATAAAAAGTAATGATCGCTATCCCCAGGAGATCTTAAAGCTTCTGCTAAGGGTCACGTTAGGGCCAATTAAAACGTCTCAAGTCTACATTACACAGAAACACATTTTATATCTAATCAATATCTAAACATGAAAATGTAAAATATTAGAAGGTAATTTTAAAAATTAGAAACAAGTTAAAGTAATTTTACTTACTGTAATTGGCCGTATCTGAACAGTCCGAAAACAGCTGTAGAAATTACGTCACTGCCGCTAAATTCAAAGCTTATTATATTTTATGAATAATGCCTAAAACTAGTCAATACATTTGAGTACACTTAAAAAATCAATATGGAGCCGTCACTCTTATCTTAATGTTTCCTATGACAGTAAATGTATACAAAGACCAACCTTTATTTTTCATTGAATGAAGGACTGATATGAAAATACATTCATAAATAATAATCAATGAGCACCTTGGGCTATTTTAGGCGAGTGAAACTATAGGCTACAGCTATTTATTTATTCATATTTTTCATCCCTATGATTATCAGTTAAGTGTGGTTAAGGCTAACCTGGAGTTATTTTGCACGTTTAATTTAATATATTTATTAAATGGTTGGCGTATATCAATCAATTATATTCCGTAGATCTATTTGCGATTGCACATTGGTAGCGTTGAACGCAATTTAATTATTGGAAATTTACAAGCATGACATTTGGTGAGGCGCGAAATATCCGTTTTGTGTAAAATAATCGTAACTGTAATTTGATAATTATCTTTCATTGCGTTGATTTTAAATCGGATAATAGTAATTATTGTATAATTAACTTCAAAATCACAGGTAAATTTCATCAGTGCGTATAAATAATCTCGTCCAAGCTGATTTCGGCTACGGTGGCCTAGCTATCTGCGCAGAATATATTTTAGTGCACAAGTGTGCGCGCAAACACAAGAGCACTCTCTATTCCCTCATATTCTGATGGGACGGCAGTCCCACACAAACGGAGAAAAATCAGGAACAGAACCGACGGCTTAACATGCTCTCCAAGACACGGGGATGCAACACCGCCAACTACCTGACTCCGGACTGTTATTAGAAGTTGAAAAATCCGAATAACAATTTTGTCCCACCCGGGATTCGAACTGGGGATCTCACGTCCGTGGTTGAACACGCTTACCACTAAATCACTAGGCAATCAACGTATATACTAAAGGAAAGACGAACAGGTCAACCATCGACAAGGAATATCACCTTATTTTTAGGTCAGTGTTAGATACGAATATCGAAGAGCCTCTGACATTTTTGAATATGAAGCTATGTTCAACATTAGACTAAGCCCCTACTTGTCTGCTGATGATCAAGTAGGTGATAAAATTAGTTAAATTATTAAATAAAACATTGCTACAGAAAAATACATCAGAATTTCACTGTAAGAGTAGCTGCCCTTTTAACAATAGTTTCCCGAAATACATTGTTCAATCAAACATTGTGCATTTGCAAGGGGGACAGTTTGTTAGGATCCACCGAGTGGGGCAAAATACAAATTATACCCAAATTAGCTGTTTCCCGCGACCTCGTTCGTTACATAATGAGGATATTGCAATTGAATTGTTAAACATTTTTTCTATTTTTCGTACTACGAGTCAATTATGTTTTGTTGTACACATAAGGCCACAAAGCGATTAGGTAACTGCAATTAAACTTATATGAAACTGATACAGCAGGGTTTAGGATGCGTCGCAAGCGCATACCCCTCACCTTCCGTCTGATGCAGGTTTTCACCGGGTCCTTTGCGATTACTTGTGTGGCTCGATGGCTCGTGGCGCGGCGGTGGACTCTACCCATCACACCTGCGAGGTGTGCCCTCGGGCACTCGGAATCTCGATAGGAGGCGCTGCGTCACGATCTGACGTCGCTCATTACTGGGGAGGACTTATCACTACCGAGCATCATCACCGGGATGCTCAGCAATGACAAGCCTTATCAGGTGATGGCTTTCTGCCAGAAGGAGGCCGACGAGCGTCTGAGAGAGGAGGACGCTTCGCCGGCCTCCTCTTTACACGCGAGATGAGGCCGGCGAAGTGTCCTCTCCCCGCAGGCAATGAACGAGAGTGCGAAGTAAGAGCTACTTAATGCGCATTCAATAGCGCCCCAGTGCTGGTGTTGGTCCGGGATAGGAACCCGACCCAGGTAGAAATGTCGTCATGGGGACTAATCAGAGGCGGCCGGACAGTCCCCAAGAAGGAGAAGTCTGACTTTTCGTCGAGGCTAGCCTGTAACTGGAGAAATCCTGTTGCCTTCAGATCTCGGACTCAGATAGCGGCTAAAGGCACCCGTTTAGTCGGTATTAAACACGTAAGTGTGGAGTCCGACATTGGTGTTATAGTACACTTGTAGTAACGAAATTTTATAGAAGCTCATAAATTTCGGATCTTAACGACTAGGTACCTACATCTCATTCGTAATTTTATAACTTAACACTTGTAATTTATAAAAATTCGTGATGAGTGAGTGACTATCTTTTGCTCTCACAAAAATGTATTAAACACAAAATTCTCTTTGTTCATATAATGGTGAACCCGCACTTGCGCTATTTCCGTCACTATATTTAGGTTGAGGTACGATTCGACGTTAATTTAGTGACAAGGTGACAATATAGGCGCGGTCGACAAACCAATTAGTCTACCTTTTATCAATTAATAAACGTTGTGAATTTGACAGCTGGCACCATTTTTCGCCCTCCCCTTGTTGTTGTGTTTTTAAATTTTCCGCGTAGTTGATTGTTGTTCAAAAATTTTACTCCAATTTCCAGATTCGTAATAAATTATTGACACAGCAAATGTTACCAATGTTTTACTTGAGTACAAATCTTCGGGGTCGAAATAAACCCGAATTTAAGTTTGAAATTTGATTTGACAATGACACCAGCTGCTACGTAAACTTGAGCTGTGACTTGAGTGCGCTTTCACTCAGAGGATGAATCTTCAAACATTGATTCTGAAGAATCAATGTTTGAGAATTGTGAAGAATCAATGTTTTAACTTCCAATTAGCTATTTGAGTACGTAGCTAACTATCTATTGGAATCATATTGTATAGTCGATAAAAGATAATACGTCTTTATTAGCTTGGCTCAAGTCTAGCATAATTTATGGTAATGGACGTCTCAATGCTTGAAAAACCCCTCCATAATAAATTATTCAAAATAGATTTATAAAAGATATTTTCAATTAAAAAAGTACAATACAAAAAGAAACATAAAACAAAACTTATACAATACTTTTTAAATAATTAAAACAAAACTAAGATAATAAAATCCCTTAATTAAATACATCGTGTATCCATAATATAAAAGGGATAAATTGCGTACTTTAGTAGTTCATTCGTAGAAATAATAACAGAATATGAAAACAAAACTGCATTATACATATTAAGGATGTCTGTCGAAAAAAGTAGTTTGTAATTTCAGCTTAGAGAAGTTATTATACGAACATCTTAAAGCCAGTTAGTAGGACAACAAGTCTTGCGGATGTCTATGGGCGGCGGTAGTCACTAACCACATGATCGTTCGTCTCCGCTCATATAAGCAGAACTAACGCCCGATATCTTCGTGTAAAATTTCCTGACACTGATGATATCAATGATAGCAGTATTCATTGTGCCTTCCGAGCTATTAACAAATTAACAGTGGTAAATTCGGATACCTTTTGCATTCTATTTGTATAACATAAAGGTTTAATTATGGATGGGAAATTGAAATCAGTCACATATAATTAATTACTACTGAAATCAGTTGACAATTTGTCATACGGCATTTCGCTCCACAAATGCATTTGCGTCCCAGTCCTCGTGTAAATAAAAGACTTCCGGGATTCAGTGCGGCACGCAGTTGGTTACGTTTTGGCTTAAATTTTGCATAATAATCTTTTGTTGCTCGTTGCCAGCTTAGTTGTGAAGCTATTCGCCAATGTGTGAAATCACAAGCGATAAAATATGAAAATTACATAGGAGCGAGTTTGTATTGCGTTTTAGTTTATGCATTTCTCACATAATTGCGAATGCTTTTGTGAACATTGTAAATGATTACAATCGTGTTATATTTTAGGATTGAATTTCTAAATTAAATTAAGCCAACATAATTATCATATTATGTTATTGGAAATACTTCAAATTAATATCGATAAAGTTAGATAATTTTGATACACTGCACTGTATTCATTGGAATTGTTCATCTAATGAACACGGTGTATCAAAATTATACAACATTAAATATATTAATTTTCTACATAATCTATAGGTACGAACTTACCATCACATGGGTAACAATATAAAAGAACAATATCCAAAATGAAGGCTATTATAATATTAGTCTTAACATTTTGATTAATAGATTTTTTTTGATATATTAAAGCAATTAAAAATTAAATATAAATTGTTTCATTCAACGGGATTATAAAGCCTCGTTTTGATGTCAATATTTAAATGTATTTATGGTATATTTAGTTCAAATCAATCTTACACACAGTATTTATTAAAATATCCCCTTTTTAAACACTTAGAAGCAAAGAAGTAGTCGGAGTCTTTTGGTAATTGTCTACGGACACAAAGAAGAGCACAACGAGAGGATATGTAGATGCATAGCTCATATACATTCCATACTCGCATATGGATGGACGAAATGTGACAGAATGACTCACTTCATGATAATGTTATTGTTACATGAAGTCCCATCCCGAACTCCGCTGCCACGTTTTAGCTTCAACAGCAAGCAATAGTAATATCAATACCAGTCGACACGTCAGGCGTCAAAAACTTAAATTCAGTCAATCTTATGTAAATATAGCCTATGTTGCTCCTAAACAATATAGCTTCCTGTTGAAAAGAAATATGAATGAATGAATGTTCAGATTTCCGAAGTATTTCCGAATATTACCACCATCAAAGATATAAAGTTCTAACTACAACACCGCACATCTTCGCTCAAGCTCCCTAACGGCAGACAGTACGAGTACCAAATATCATGATCCTTACACTCTTGTCTTGTTCCATCCACCATCATTACTCTCTTCATATACACACGCCAGTTGCAGAGACTCTTGAAAACCTTCAGACAAAGCCTGATCAATTCGATCACCACCAAAGTTAGAAACGTTACCTATTTATAAAATTAATATATACGAGAAATATATCTCTCACGCATATAAGAATAGAAAAACTGTTTGGCTGACAGCGATAACTATAGACTGTATTTCATATTTAATATTTAAACAAATATTTATCCAATAATTGGGTAACTTTGAAATTCGTCACGCATAGACTCCACCGATCTCCAGCTGGGAAATTCTGTTAATTCTGTTGTAAAATTCGAAGTAAAAGTAAGTTTTTAATTTGTATTTTTGCGAATATTAACTTTATTAAATTTTCATATCAGTAGACAGGCACGTATTTGACGCTTATAGACTTACTACCACGGCTTCGCTCGCGTGGTAAAAATATTCTTTTTTGCCGTAGGTACTCTTCAGTCCTTCAATTATCTCCATGCTAAATATCACATCAATCAGTTGATCCGATTTGATGTGAAAGAAGGACAAAGAAACAAACAAACACACTTTCACATTCATAATATTAGTATGATTACATTGCCAGTTTTCTGAATGGTGATATAGGAAACTGTATCGTAATATCACATGTCGAAGTACAATAGCAGTGCAAGCTCCACAACAGGGCTGAATATCTGCATAACCATGTAGGTACACTGCGTATGTAAATGGGCTTCGGTAGCCACTTAATTGTGCGTTTGTAATCCGTGTTTATTGTTTATTGTGCGTGCGTTGTTTATTGTAAAAAATATTATAATAATAAACATGAAGACACACCTAGTAATTATTATTTTGCTCTAAACATTATAAGTCGGGCTTTGGCCCACCACTCGTTCCCACCGCTGCTACTACTGTGACGCCATGATCGACAGCGACAACCACACTTGACCCTTTGATATGATCGCAGGGAGCCCGAGAGAAAAGCTAAATCTATCTTAGGATCTGCAACGAATTTGATCAGAAGAAAGTAGGAGTAGAAAGTAATTTCAATTTATATTATTATTATTATATGCTATATCATATCTTATGAAATATATATTTTTTATGGTTTAGGGGGGAAAACGAGCAGCTACTGGCTACTTACACATAGTACAAAATAAAAATACATCACCAAGGAGATTAGGTACCAAGAAATTCTTTAAAAAGCCAATTTATTTTGCACAAGACTTGCGCTTTAGATCATTAATGGGTATAAAAAAAATTATCATTACCTACTTTGCAACACTTTAAAATCTCATCCAATTTTCTCCCCTGAATTAAAAACAAAATAATATTCACAAAACAATAATGAACAGTTGTTTATACTTCGTACCGTTAAAATATTGAAGAGTCCTAGAAGGACTGTGCTATTAATTAAAAATCTGTCCCGTTCATTAACAAGCTCGGGGATTACTTTTCAACTTGCAGACAAAGTTTTAATAAAATTATTACAATAACCACAGAGCTTTAATATAGAAATCTTATTTAAAATATTAAAATATTACATTTTACTATTTCGGTGGAACAAAGATATCATATTTTTTGTATAGATTATTATTTTTGTAATTAGATGTATATTAACGTGAGAGAAATTAATCCTTTTCCTAAACCTGCACAAAGAATGCCATCGTAGATATTGTAATTGATCAAATATTTCACACATTTCTAAGCAGGTGTCTCCACGTAAATATGGACAAGAGAAAATTGAAAAGTCATGTCAAACGTCTATGTCATACGCCCGTGGAAGTCCCTACTTCGAATTATAAAAAGAATATTCGACCGATGGTATTTGCGAAACGAGAAACAAGTATTGGAAATAAAATTCAAGAGTATTTCGGAATTCACAGTTCGGAAGTACGCTTCTAGCGCAACATTTGGTTACTACACGTAGCGATAGAGAAGTTAGAGTTATTGCTTGTAGTTGCTATTTTAAATGCATTTGTGACACATAAAACTGTGAAGTACTATAATTACGGATGTCTGTAGGCGTTGGTGACCACTTTACATCAGGTCACCCTACTGCTCGTTTGCCTCCTCCTATGCTATAAAAAAGCAGGAATTTGTCCGTAGTGTTAAAATTCTGTGTTTAAAAAAAAGCTTATCTTTTTCAATTTTCGAACTAGCCATTATGTTAACAATATTTAACAAAATTTTCTATCAAAAATATTAATTATTGAAGGTGCGCGCAACGACAATATTTTTGGAAAGAGATTGCGATTTTTTCAGACAAATTACGTACGCATTTGTGGGACCCATGTGCATCGGATGAGTGGGACGTCAAAAGAGACGGATGTCATTTTATGTTGTATGCCCCATAATGTTTTAAAAGTATTAAATAAAATGCTTTGACGTCAAACGGAGGCGAATATTTTTGAGCGTATGCACATAGTAAAATAAGAAATTGTACTCTGGTTTGCACGAGCATGTGCAAAGCACACACGCACGGACGCACGTCGAACACACTCATACACATACACACAAACAAAAAAAAAAAATTGTTTATGAAAAGCTGCATATAAAACATTCTGATCCGATCTTGTTGCTTCTTATAGTTTTATCTGTTTTACTTTCACGCGTGAGCCATAATATTTTTAAGCAGAGAAATATTAATTTCAATGAAGAAATCTTCACAAATGATCCCAATCGATCCCAAGAGGCATAACGGTAATTATTCTATGACACGCATAGTTTATGCTGCTACCTTTCCATTAGTAGTATGCCGTCATCAAGATACATGGCTATTAGAAGACAAAACCGGCTTATAATTAATAGAGTTAATCTATTAAAAATAATGGCTCCAATTAACGAATTGTCTATACAATAAAGTCAGAAAGACAAATTTTGTAAAAAAATACAATTTTGTATAAAAATACAACTTTGTATAAAAATACAATTCTGTATAAAATACAATTCTGTGTAAGAATACAATTTTGTATAAAAATTGTATGCCTAAAACAAAACCCAAATACAAATACAATATCCCCCTCGACGGATCTCCACCTTGTCGTGGTGAGGGGGCTTAAAGGGGTTAGGATGGGAACCTGACCCCATTGCACGGTTCCATCGTGGAGTAAAGGACTGTTCAAAGGCAGCCGGACAGTCCCTAAGGAGGAAGAGTCTGGCCTTCTTACCGAGGCCAGCCTGTCGTTGGAGGCGCCCTGTTGCTTTTAGATCCGGGGCCCTCCAATCATAGCGGCTGAAGGCACCCGCAGGGGTTTAGTCGGTAGGGGCGTACCAAACGCCGAGCCCGACACAGGCCCGGTTTCAGAGCCACCCAGGCTCCCGGGTATCGTGCGTAAATGCATTCCCCTGCGAAAACAAAAAAAAAATACAAATACAATATACAAAATCAATTGTACTTTTCCATTAAATCACATAAACAACTAAACACAACGCTGGGTTTAGACAGAAATATAATCTCAGCTGACCCAGAGCAATTTATTAAAACTTCTTACTTAATCTCGTAAGTTATAATTTTTACGGAAAGTCCACGTAAACTCGGAGATAAAAGAAACAAAACAGCGGAAAGCTTTTCAGACTGTTATCAAAGCCCATTATCTTTTGACCTCAAGTGGAATTATATTTTGTTCCCTCTTATAAGAAGTAAATAAGTTAAGAAACCCGAAACGCAATTTATATTTTACCTTCTAGAGTTCTCTCACAAAACGTTACAAATCTTATTACCTTAACTCAATATTTTGAATTTTGTTTAATTGTAATTATTATTAAAGAAGTCGTCTAACCTTCTTACGTAAAGCCTTTATAACAATCATGACGAATAGATCAAAGGAGCTGTAGACATCAAAGCTACATTTACAAATGAAATGTTTTTGACAGTATGAGGGCTAAACGTTATGTCGTCATCATCATGGTCCATGGGGGGAAGGAAGAAAAGAGGGCAACCCTTATGTACTTTATGCGGATATTTATTTGCGTCGATCGCCATAAAAATGTATTCGACTACTAGAACCGGGATCATCGTTTTGTAGCGCATAGCTCCATGCAAGGTGTAAACAAGATGTCGGAACCAACTCCCTTAAGCACATCCATAGCAGAAACATATGACTATCGGAAACTGCACAGAACAACACAATAGCCATCAATTCACGCCGCATTAACTGGCAGCGAGGTTCTGCCGTGGACGCTGGATTCGACGAGTAAAGCCACCCCCCACAAAATAACTTCAACACACATAATATACAAAGTCACAAGCAAAGGCCAGCAAATTAATATTTCCAAGAACTATAACACAATGAGGGCCAGGTAGCTGGGGACATATTATAACGTTATTTACACGACGAAAAATTAAAAAACGAGCTCTCGTTTCTGTTCTATCCATTTGCCTAATGGACTTATATGGCACAAGGGACTTTGCGCACAACTTTCATCACACTAAAAGCAACGTACGGAAAATGCCCTTAGATTAATATACTCCATATTATATCTACTTATATCTGATATTTATGAGCAGTAAAATGGAATGTTACTTAATATGATGGGTTTGACATTTTGATGGAAGTGTGTTTTGTATGGGCACCGTAACCGTACCGTAAGATCAGTAGTTGGTGCTGTGTTGTGGGTTCGAATTACAATAGACAGGCAATTCGAACGGTAAACCTTTATAATAATATATTTCCTCTTGTGGGTGTGTATGTCACTGAACTCCTAAACGAATGCGACTGACGAAATTTTTTGTGAGTGTTGGAGGATGTTTGATTGGAGAATGATTTAGATTCACAAATCAGCCCACCAGATGGCGCTACAGTCGGTATCTCGAATATACAATAGGGTAAAGTAACGGGCTTAAAATTCGGCCTCACAACATTGCACGTTACCATGACAACGTATTTTCTAATAATGAAAAGACGTCTGTCGGGCAGCTAGTATATTTAGTAAATTATTAGGTGTATAAGTATCCGGTGGCTCATGGATCATCATCATCATCATCATCAGCCTATTGCAGTCCACTGTTGGACATATGTCTCTCCCATAGCACACCACTGGCCTCGATCTTCGGCTAACCTTTCCCACTTCCTGCCCACAGCTTTGCGTATGTCGTCACTCCATCTAATCACCGGGCGTCCTACATTACGTTTGCCGGTACGCGGTCTCCTCTCTTGAACCAGTCGACCCTAACGAGCATCGGTTCTGCGGCAGATATGAAGGCTCATGGATAAAGAAGTACAAAATGGATATAACCTCTATGCGGATGTCTATGGGCGTCAGTAATAATAGCTTTGTCTCCGTAAGTGCCAATTAATAAAGAGTATTTTTACTCGCAAATGTAACTTTAAATTAAAAACTCTATCTTTTTTCCGCAACACACAATCTAGATTCAAAATATTAAAATAATTAATGAGCTATTTGGCTGTGTAGTGGCCGTATTCCTGCCAAGCGATGTGCCCCAACGCTACGTGTTAATTTC
Source organism: Calycopis cecrops (assembly GCA_001625245.1). Taxonomy (NCBI): domain Eukaryota; kingdom Metazoa; phylum Arthropoda; class Insecta; order Lepidoptera; family Lycaenidae; genus Calycopis; species Calycopis cecrops. The sequence goes on along the minus strand of LUGF01041234.1, from coordinate 81,592 downwards.
AAGAGAAAAACGCAGCCCTGGGGCCATTTAAAATAAGGCAAACTAGAGGCTTTCTTACTCGACATTTCAGAATAAAAAGTAGGAAATTACTTTAATTATAGTACCATTATGGCCGACCGCTTGACAAACAACGCTATGGTTATATTTTAACAACTTAATAATATTCCTTAATCACGCTATAAGTGATATGTTGTTACGTAGGTATTTGGGTGACGTCACACGAGTAGCAACTTGCAAGAGATAGTGCCATGCTGCATTGCTGCCAATTATTGTATTTTTTTATGATATAAGGGAGTCGGATCAATTTTCATGACTACCGAATCGCATAGACATAAATAATATAATATAGGTAAATATTATAAATATCTGTGGACTTTACACACCACATTAGCCTAGCCCCTTGCTAAGTACCGTAAGGACTTGTGTTACTGGTACTAGACAACGGAATATATTTAATATATTTTATATATTTAAGATTTTTACTATAATAATGTCGTCCTAGCCGATTTCGGCTACGGCGGCCGTCTCTATAGAGACGAGCCAGATATGCAGGACATATTATAGTGCACAAGTGTGCGCGCAGACACAAGTGCACTCTCTATTCCCTCATTCTCATATTCCGATGGGACGGCAATCCGACACGACCGGTGAGAAATCAGGCGCAGGACCGACGGCTTAACGTGTTCTCCGAGGCACGGGGGTGTATCACCGCCAATTTCCTGACTCTGGACTGTTATTAGAAATTGAAAAATCCCAATAACAATTTTTGGTCCTACCCGGGATTCGAACCCAGGACCTCACGTCTGTTGCTGAACACGCTTACCACTAGACCACGAGGCAGTCAGATAGATTTTTACTATAGAAATACGTATAAGACATAAATAAACATCCACGACGGAGGTGGGATTCGAACCCGCGACCCCTGGCGCAACATGCTCCACTTATCCGAGCCCTGTACCACTGCGCCAGTCTGGTAGTCAATCCGCATAAATGTTATACAGATGCGTTACCCTCCTTCATCCTCCACTCTGCATGGGTGACGGGCTACTTACACACATTTGTAATAACCGTATTTTATTTAATTGTTGTAATATTGCCTGTAAATATGATTGTCACAAAGATAAACATCCCTTAGAGGAAAGTCATCAACTGGAATAATCTGGAAGATTCTTATTTCTATCAACGTGTGTCAATGACACCAATGTTTCTAATGACACCATGAAGAGGATGGCGTCAGCGACGGCAATAATTTCTCTCTGCGTCTTGAACTTTAGAAACCTTTGTTTTAATAGTATAAGTGGACCAAAGAGCAGTCGGAGCCGTTTATAAGACTACCGACGCTGGTAGACATCCATATTGAGGTTATACAAACCTCCTTCCTCCTCCACCCTTCATCCTTCTCGGCTATTAACACGCCACACGAAACTCGGCAGCTCAGCTGTCACTTTACGCCGATTTCATGTAAGTGATAGGTTACATAGGAGTAGGGTAATAGGTACCTCTCCAGTCGACCAGCCCGATTTGGCTAAATGCATGCATGCAGTGTGGTATTATCTTACTAAAATATATAGTATAGCATTTATTATAAATAGATAGTATCGATTTACACTAGTATATTTACTAACAATTAGAAAAGACTGTATAAATAAGTGAAGAATTAAATCATCTTATTTAATAAATACATTCAAGAACATAAAACTTTCTTACAAATAAATAAATTATATTGTATAAATTATTGAGAGCAATTAACAAAACTTTTGATATTAAGAATATTAAGTACGTAATATAAACTCTCCAATTTTTAATAAAAAGTTTTTTAAGGTATAGGGGGGCAAACAAGCAGTCGGAGCCATTTTCATGACTACCGATGTCCATAGGCATCAGTACAAAGGCTAAACAGATGCGCTGCCCTCCTTTCTCATCCCAACACCATGGGCCACCTTCATTTAGCTTCAGTTTTTAAACTGTCTAAATTAAAACAAGAGCTTAAAAAATAATACTGCCATTAGAATATTAGTGCGTTCGCTGACTTAAGCGGGCGCCCGTCGCGGGTGTCCGCCTCGCGGGCTTGTTCATGTAATTTCCTAGAGCAGCGCTGACTTAAGCGGGCGACCCGTCGCACGCGGCGCGGGCAGCGGAAGCCCGCCACGCGGGCGACGGAGCACGCTCGCATGTCCGCGCGACGGAGCACGCTCGCGGAGCTGTTTCTACAAAATCTTTGAACGCCGCTGCGTTATCCGTGCACACGCGCCGTGCTTGTACAGTCAAAGCAACTAATTATTGATAAAAATTTATTTACTTTTTTAAATATTTATTCTTTACGTACATATCAAATTTTACTTATATAAAATTAATACTATTTAATAACTAGTAGAAGTACATAGGCGTGCTCTATAAGAGATCTCTACCACCAAAACCTACACAATTGAGGTAGGAAGGGGATGCAAATTTTGTAATCTCTTTAGATCAGGGCTAGGCAAATATTTTGATAGTCGGGCCACGTTGCAGATGAA
>LUGF01041234.1:51961-63394 GCA_001625245.1 Calycopis cecrops | reverse complement strand
ATTGCTCTCATGCCTGACACGGCAGAATGACAAACGATAATAATTTCACACCCTACTTATAATATAAAATAATATTTTACCATCTGCTTGTATGTAAATACATATTTATAATAAGTAGATTGATACATTTAATTACTTTAAGCCCCGGTTTCTGAATTGAGATTTTGAGTTGAATAGGTACATAGGCTTAAACTTGATTTAGATAGTATTACATTTTTTACATAATACATATTATATAAGTACCAACTTAAGTGGAGTTTTCAACTCAAATTCTCAATTAAAAAATCTAATCTAAACACTTCCATTTAAAAAAATTTTTGGTTGCTACTTACGTTTCTTTTTCACTGGGTATTGTGTAAAAACTTAAATACGGTTTTGAGAAATTGTCGTTGAGGCACCCGAAAACGTTGCAATAAACATGACGAAACATGACGTCGAACGTCATAATAATTATAATACAAATTACATACAAAAAAAATTCATTTAATTTAATTTAATTATATTACATATTATAATAATTATTTATTAATAATAAAATAATAATAAAATGTACTACTTCAATTAACACAACAAAACAAAATGGCGGGAAATACAAATAACTCGGCCGGTGCATCGGCGATCGTCGTACGTCATCGGCGAGCTTCGGTGGCCGACGATAATACGACGTGTCACGTGACACGACAGCCGATAGTCTCAGTAGCGCCATCCCGGCAGTTTTACATATTCTACATAATTATTATGATTATGTACATGTGTGCTGTGCGGCACGTCGAGTTTTGGCATGTGTGTGTGACCCATTGAAAACAGTTCATTTGTATGAAGATAAACTACCCGTATACCCTGGTTTTAGTCCAGGGCTGGACCATAAGTGCGATAATTGCGATTTTTTAATTCAAATAATAACTTGGAATTATCAAGCTGCAGGTACTCTTTAACTCGGTGAGCACGTTCGTTGGTCCTAAACCTGATTTCAGGAATGTCGTCTCATGGGAATAGAGATATGAGGCAATAGAAAGTGCACTTGAGTCGGCGCGCACACTTGTGCATTATAATATTTTCAGCACATTTGACTATTATTTACAGCGAGCTGCAGCCGATTTACGACTGGGAGGACATTCTTATTTTTTGTTTGTGTTAAAAGAGTAAACTAAAATTATTGATTTCAAAAGATGACATTTTTAATTCTGACTTAATGAAGAACCTGCAAAAAATAATCAATCGAAATATTTAAATCATCTGTCATAGTACGTTTCGTAGAGCGGGATTTGTTGAAGTCTGTGTTAATAAAAATTGAATGTGAACGGAATTGATTCACAATCGCGTCGAAGAGCTTAGCTGATATTGAATATCGAATTTTCCAGAACATATTAAGTTGTGAATCTGTTCTTGAGTCGTGAGTCATTACGAGAGTATAATATAAAAAATAATATGCATAAAAATATAATGTTGCAAATCTATAAAAAAGAAATATTTTTATCATTTGAACATAATTGACATAAAAACTCAATATTCGGTTAAAGATGCAATGCTCCGTTGCTGCTAGAGTTGGCTGAGACGATCAGGGTAGCTGTCGTGATACCGCTACAAAGCAGTTATTATGATTTAAGCTGTTTGTGTGTTTGGCCCACTGAAAGGAAGAACAACGTGTCTGCTAAGCTAGATACGTGTATAATCGAGCCTTACCATAAGTAAATAGTTATCTAGCTGTGCCCGTGGTTTCATTTGGTTATTGCAAGAATACCATTCCTTTTCGGGGCATAAAAGTAACAAAAACCTATGATATATATTTCGCTATCTCATCCAAACTCATCCGTTTAGTTGTTTTATCGCGTAAGAATAAACACATACAACCTTTTACATTTGTAATTATTAACATTGTAGAGGATGAATGATCGTTGGTTAATTTCTCTAGTCAGTCCGGCTCGTGGTCATTACTGAACTGCATCAGCTACAGGAGACGCGGGTTACACCGGCGACTTTATTACTGAACCGCATCAGATACAGGAGACGCGGGTTACACCGGCGACTTTATTACTGAACCGCATCAGATACAGGAGACGCTGGTTACACCGGCGACTTTATTACTGAACCGCATCAGATACAGGAGACGCAGGTTACACCAGCGACTTTATTACTGAACCGCATCAGATACAGGAGACGCTGGTTACACCGGCGATTTTATTACTGAACCGCATCAGATACAGGAGACGCTGGTTACACCGGCGACATTATTACTGAACCGCATCAGATACAGGAGACGCGGGTTACACCAGCGACTTTATTACTAAGCCGCATCAGATACAGGAGCCGCGGGTTACACTAGCGACTTTTTTACTGAACCGCATCAGATACAGGAGACTCGTGTTACACCAGCTGCAGCGACTTTATTACTAAACCGCATCAGATACAGGAGCTGCTGGTTACACCAGCTACTTTATTACTGAACCGCATCAGATACAGGAGACGCGGGTTACACCGGCGACTTTATTACTGAACCGCAACAGATACAGGAGACGCTGGTTACACCGGCGACTTTATTACTGAACCGCATCAGATACAGGAGACGCGGGTTACACCGGCGGCTTAATTATTTTCAGCTTAACCTTTATCAGTTAATTCACGTTTGACATTTACAGATTCATTCCGAAAGGTAAGAGTTATCGATAGCTATCTATCTGATCAACCTTTTGTAAATGGACGTTACATAATGTTTATAAAATACGTTTTTTTTGTTTTCGGTGTAAAAAGTGGTTTATTATTTAACAGTTCACCTTTATGATTTCTTTAACACTTGATGCAATTTCAGGTAGCTAAGAGATGTAGTATTACCGAATACGAGTACTAGATGGCGCTTTACGATAAGCGAGAATTAACGAATTTATTTATATTACCTATTTACTTTAGTAATACACTCTTGAGAAAATTTAATTTAAATAGGTATTTCGATATTTAAAGTTGAGACGAACTTCTTAGCATTCCATGGATTCACCGTGCGGGTGCCGGGTCCATCGTGTGGCATATTATTTTTAGAGCTACTTCGTAATTTTATTTGATCTTATTTAAATGCCAGAAAATTGTATAAGGCGTATATAGAGCACTCAAAATTATAAAGGTAAGCACTGTATACTATTTTCATTAAATCAGACAAATTAGATTCAATACAAAAAATAGCTGTGCCACACACCCACCACACCACTTACGAAAATTTACCCCTTGAGTTGCACTTTTTAATACATATATAGAACTTATTTAGTAATAGGGTTACATTTACTGTGCTATAATTACATTTTTCGTCATCTTTTGAATGTTTTAATTTACAAATTGTTTATTTATGTCGGCAGATAAATTATTCTAAATTATAATTGCATTAGAATATATTATTTTTTATTTTAATTTTCTGACTACGCTTTTCTTTATTCATAATAAAATAAATTAATTAATGTAAATATATGCCAAGATAAAAGTTTAAATGATTAGTGTACGTACACTCCATAATCCATGTAATACCAAGTCTTAAGTAAATGGAAACTTAACTGTAATGGTGTACAATTAGTATTGCATTTTTGTCTACAAATTTTGGAGCCGAGAAGAGAATATTTGTAATTGTGTGTTTTGTACAAAATATAATTTTAGTATGATATTTCCATGTTAAGTCTGAACAAGTTTACTCATTATACTTCATAAACGTATTCAATAAAAAGCTTTTTGAACTAACAATTCGTACGTAAATAGGTGTATGTGTAACCCTCTCTAAGTGGCATATCAGTCTTGCGATAAAGTTAAGTTGGATATGGTTCCAGGCGTCATCAATCATTAAAACACGACAGCTCCGTGAATGTATGAAGATCTATCGATGGCATTCTGCTAATAATATTATAATGTCGGTTGCGCTTATATGGCTATCACTGTCAAGGAAACCTTTTTAAAGTTGGACGATTAAAAGAGGTACGTATTCTACTATGGTGTCAGTTACAAGAAAACACTGACACGCCACTGGAGTAAACCCCTTAAGAATAAACATTATTCTATTTATGATGATCCAATAATGATGATTTTTTTTTATGATATAGGAGGGCAAACGAAGAGCCGAAGCCATTTTCATGACTACCGACGCCCACAAAGATCCGCATAGAGGCTATACAGATGCGCTGCCCTCCTTTCTCCTCCCACCTCCATGGGCCACCGGCTACTAACACCGTACGAAACGCACTTACTTCGTACGTCACTTTACGCCGTTATGATGACATAACATTTAGCCCTCGTATTGTCAAAAACATTTAATTTATAAATGCGCATCTTTGATGTCTTCTGCACCTTTGATCTATTCGTCATGATTGTTATAAAGGCTTTACGTAATAAGCTTAGACGATTTCTTTAATAATGATTACAATTAAACGACATTCAAAATATTGAGTTAAGGTAATAAGATTTGTAACGTTTTGTGAGAGAACTCTAGAAGGTAAAATATAAATTGCGTTTCGGGTTTCTTAACTTATTTACTTCTTATAAGAGGGAACAAAATATAATTCCACTTCAGGTCAAAAGATAATGGGCTTTGATAACAGTCTGAAAAGCTTTCCGCTGTTTTGTTTCTTTTATCTCCGAGTTTACGTGGACTTTCCGAAAAAATTATAACTTACGAGATTAAGTAAGAAGTTTTAATAAATTGCTCTGGGTCAGCTGAGATTATATTTCTGTCTAAACCCAGCGTTGTGTTTAGTTGTTTATGTGATTTAATGTAAAAGTACAATTGATTTTGTATAATGTATTTGTCTTTGGATTTTGTTTTAAGCATACTTTTTTTTATATTAAATCGTGTTTGTTTTGGAAGATTTGTAAATAAATGACAACTCGTATCTACTTTATAGAGTACTAGCTTCCGTCCGCGGCTTCGCTCGCGTGGATTTCGGATTTCAAAAATGATTCAAAATTATAACTTATTATGTTATTCTGATATGAAAGCTATATTACTGTAAAGTTTCATGAAAATCCGTTCAGTAGTTTTTGTGTGAAAGAGTAACAAACATCCTTACAAACTTTCGCATTTATAATATTAGTAGGAGTAGGATTCGTTAATTGTAGCCATTATTTTTAATTAATTAACTCTATTAATTATGTCGGTTTGGTCTTCTAATGGCCTTTTATCTTGATGAGGGCATACTACTAATGGAAAGGTAGCGGCATTAAAACTAAGTGTGTCATAGTATAAATACCGTTATGCCTCCTGGGATCGATTGAAACAATCACTGCTGATGGATAAGTGTGTGGAGATTTCATCATTGAAATTAATATTTCCATCCTTAAGAATAATATGGCTCACGCGTGAAAGTTAAGTGGATAAAGTTGTAAAAAGTTGTATAAATTTTATCGAAAAATATTGCGAAACTTCAGATGAGAAAGTTTCAAAAGAAATGTTTTCATAAACATTGTGTGTGTGTTTGTGAGTGTGCAGGTTTCTAACACTATTAAGAGTGCGATGAGGGTGCATACTTCAATAGATATATACGAAAACTAGTCATTTATGAGATACATGTTTGTTATGACTGCCTCGTGGTCTAGTGGTAAGCGTGTTTAACCACAGACGTGAGGTCCTGGGTTCGAATCCCGGGTCGGACCAAAATTGTTATTGGGATTTTTCAATTTCAAATAACAGTCCGGAGTCAGGAAGTTGGCCGTGGTACACCCCCGTGCCTCGGGGAACACGTTAAGCCGTCGGTCCTACGCCTGATTTCTCACCGGTCGTGTCGGATTGCCGTCCCATCGGAATATGAGAATGAGGGAATAGAGAGTGCACTTGGATCTGCACGCATACTTGTGCACTATAATATGTCCTGCGCATCTCATCATTATCATCATCATCAACCCATTTTTGTCCACTGCTGGACATAGGCACTGAGCTCGATCTTCAGCTCTCCGTCCAGGCCGTGCCTGCCACTTTACGTATGTCTTCACTCCATCTAGCTACAGGGCGTCCTACGCTACGCTTGCTAAGACGTGGTCTCCACTCTGGAACCCTTCTGCTCCATCGGTTGTTGGTTCTGCGGCAGATGTGGCCAGCCCACTGCCACTTCAGCTTAATAATTCTTTGGGCTATATCGGTAACTTTAGTTCTTTGTCTGATTATATCATTCCGGATCCTATCCTGCAAAGATACTCCGAGCATAACCCTCTCCATAGCTCGCTGAGCGACCTTTAATTGGTGGACCAGTCCCACTGTGAGTGTCCAAGTCTCAGCTCCGTATGTCATAACAGCTGATCAACGAACGAGGCTCTGGCGACCGACAAATGGCGGTATAACCATTTCGAATTAGGCGTAACTAAATGCAACTGACCGGTGGCGGGCAGCAGCGTCACCGGTATGAGTAGCTATGCCCTGCGATCACCAACCCCCCTCCTCTATGATTAGCACACTGCGCATCTGGCTCGTCTCTATAGAGACGGCCGCCGTAGCCGAAATCAGCTAGGAGGACATTATTTACATGTTTGTTATATTTTTCTACGAGAATATTTTTCAGATTTCTCCCTGTTAGACCATATAATATAGTATATTGTGTTGTATGTATCTATGTATATAAAAAAGTACCACACTCGTCCATATAAATAAAAATATATAAGTTCTTCCGTTCTAACAGTAACTTTAAAAAACTCCGTGTTGCGTTACTAAGGCGAATCAACGACACCTCATACGTAAAAACCGTCAAGCAAGAACAGACATTTATACTTTCTAGATACGTCGCGATGTATTTCATTACATTATTATTTGTTATAATTAAATATAATACATATAATGTATGCACTGTTCCTACGTTGTAGTAGGGACGTTCAAAGACCTGCTGCCTTTGAGAAGTCTGGCCTCTTCGCTGAGGCTAGCCTGTGCCCAAGGCTTAGTGGCATTACTTACTATTATAGTGGCATAGATATAAGGCGACAAAAACAATAAAAATAGTAACTCGTATAGTACTGCAATAACTTCTCTATCACTACGTGTAGTAACCAAATGTTGCGCTAGAAGCGTACTTCTGAAGTTTGAATTCCGAAATGCTCTTGAATTTTATTTCCAATACTTGTTTCTCGTTTTACAAATACCATCGGTCTGATATTCTCGATATTTCGAAGTATGGACTTTCACGGGCGAGGAACAAAGACGTTTGACAAGACTTTTCAATTTTCTCTTAACCATATTTACTTGGATACACCTGTTTAGATGTTGTGTGAATTATTTGATCAATTACAATATTTACGATCGCGTTCTTTAAGCAGGTTTAGGAAAAGGATTGATTTCTCTCACCATAATATACTTCTTAAATCAATTTAAATCACTATAATGAAAAGAATATTCTAATAGGAATATTTTTTAATCTATATATAAATACATAAAATGAATTATCAGCATATATTTTGGAGAAACTATACAAAAAAACGTGATAAGTACCTTTTTCCACCGAAATAATAAAATGTAATATTTGAATATTTTAAATAAGATTTATATATTAAAGCTCTGTGCTTATTGTAATAATTTTATTAAAACTTTGTCTGCAAGTTTAAAAGTAATCCCCGCTTGTTAATGAACGAGACAGATTTTTAATTAATAGCACAGTCCTTCTAGGACTCTTCAATATTTTAACGGTACGAAGTATCAACAACTGTTCACTATTGAGAGGATTTTGTTAGTATTACTTTGTTATTAATTCGGAGGAGTAAATTGGATGAGATTTTAAAGTGTTGAAAAATAATGATACAAAATTTTATACCTAGTCGATAGATGATCAGAATGATCAGAAGCATATCATGCGAAATAAATTTCTTTTTTTAAATAAGAAGTTCTTGGTACCTACTCCCCGCGGTGTTATGTGCAAATAATCAGTAGGTAGACCTGATGTTTATTATTATGTTATAGGTATTATTTTATACTGAAGGAGGACGATCGCACAATTTTCACTATTAGGTGGCTACCGACGCCCACTAACATACGCAATGTAAATGGTTATGCAGATATATTGCCCTGTTGTGTAGCTCGCAGTGCTATTGGACTTCAACATGTGACGTCATATCACGTGCAGTTTCATATAACACCATTCAGAAACATTGTTAAGTAAGAGGCGCCACGCTTCATGCATGCATGCAGACGTATTGTACGACTGGAGGGGCACCTCTCGCTTCCTCGATACCGGCGTAAAGTGACAGTTGTGTTGTCGCGTTTCGTAGGCCTTGTAAGTAGCTTATGGAGGTGGGAGAATAAGGAAGGAAGACTACGTATGTCTTTCTCTCTACGGAAGTCGATAGTATAAAAATGTACATAAGCAACAAATACGCGATTGTATACTGATATTAAAATTGAATAAAGTTAATATGTTACGAAAACTTACTCGGCATTGGATTTTACAACAGAAATAACAGAATTTCTCAGCTAGAGATCGGGACCGTTCATGCGTGACGAATTTTGAAGTTCCCCAATTATTCGATAAAGAGCTGTTTAAATATTAAATATGAAATACAGTCTATCGCTATCGCTGTCAGTCGAGCAGTCTTTCCATACTAATGTGTGAGAGATATATTTCTCGTCTGCATTTTTTTGATAAACAGATAAAGTTTCTAACTTTGATGGTGATCAGATGGATCGGGCCCGGTCCGAAGGTCTTCAAGAGTCTATGCAGCTGGCGTGTGTATATGAGGAGAGTAACGAATGTGGAGAAAGCAAGGCAAACGTGTAAGTATCATGATATGAGGCACTCTGTACTCTCGGCTTACCATGAGGGAGCTTGCGCGAAGATGTGCGGTTGTTGTAGTTAGAATTTTATTTCTTTGAAGGGGTAATTTTGGGGAAGGTTCTTTGGCATTCCTACAGGGTGGGGAAAACCTGGAGGATGTGTGGGACTCGAAAGCTTGAAAAAAAATGCCACTAAGCCCCAGCGGTGTTCCTTCTCATCCGCCTGATAGGAGAAGCCACGGGAACGCGATAACATACAACCGCGACTTCACCAGCGGGTGCCCTAAGGGGCTCTTCTCAGGAGTTGGTACTTACGTTACGATGTGCTGGAAAATGCTATATAATATGTTGCTATGCTATGCTATGTTATGCTATAATATACGCTATGCTCTAATAGTAATCTGAACACGAAAATTGTGTGTCGGCTGGTATTATATAAATACATTTTCGATCTATTGTAGCTAAATCGCGCCAGCGGAGGCCGGAATGGAACTTCATGTATCCGTAACATTAGCATGAAGTGGTGGCTATTGTCACGTTTCGCCCATCCATATGCGAGTATGGGATGCGTATGAGCCCGGCATCTACATAACTTCTGCCTGTCCCTTCTTTATGTCCGTAGACAATTTCTCCAACTACTTCTTTATCTCCCTGTGTTCAAGAAGAGGGGAGTTCAATAAATACAGTGTGTGAGATTGATGAGAATCAAGTGTAGTATAAACCGGAGATATATTTTTAAATTGACGTGCAAAATAAGGTTTGGATAATACTGTTTAATAAAACAATTTGAACTCATTTTTAGTTGTTTTAATATTTGAAAAAATTAAATTTGAAGGCTAATATAATTATAATAGCCTTCGTTTTTAATGTTGCTTTTGTTTAGTTACCCATAATGATAAGTTCGTATTGTCAATGTAGAAAATTAATACACGAACAACTCTAATGACACTGTATTAAAATTATCCAAATTTGTAATATTTTCAATAATATAATATGATAATAATGTTGGCTTAATTTAATTTGGCCAATCCTAAAATATAACACGATTGTAATAATTTACAATGTTCACAAAAGCATTCGCAATTATGTGGGAAATGCATAAACTAAAACCCAATACAAACTCGCCTGCATATAATTTTCATATTTTATCGCTTGTGATTTCACACATTGGCGAATAGCTTCAAAACTAAGCTGGCAACGAGCAACAAAAGATTATTATGCAAAATTTAAGCCAAAACGTAACCAACTGCGTGCCGCACTGAATTCCGGAAGTCTTTTATTTACACGAGGACTGGGACGCAAATGCATTTGTGGAGTGAAATGCCGTATGACAAATTGTCAACTGATTTCAGTAGTAATTAAGTTAATATGTGACTTACTTCAATTTCCCATCCATAATTAAACCTTCATGTTATACAAATAGAATGCAAAAGGTATCCGAATTTACCACTGTTAATTTGTTAATAGCTCGGAAGGCACAATGAATACTGCTATCATTAATATCATCAGTGTCAGGAAATTTTACACGAAGATATCCGGAGTTTGTTATGCTTATATGAGCGGAGACGAACGATCATATGGCCAGTGACTACCGCCGCGCCGCCCATAGAGATCCGCAAGACTTGTTGTCTAGTTAACTAGCTTAAGATGTTCGTATAATATCATCTCTCTTTTTTCGAGCAGTTTTCGACATATTTTTTTACATATTTTATTACTAGCTGCGCCCCACGGTTTCACACGCGTAAATTTAGATCCCGTGGAAAATAGAAATTCATCCCATGACATACTATAGGAACATTTTTCGGGACAAAAACTATCCTGTGTGTTAATCCAAGTTACTCTCTACGTGTAACAAACTTTCGCATTTATAATATCAGTAGGATTATCGCTGCCATTGCTATCGCAGCGCTTGTGCCTCATTATTGTAATACGTTATGTTCTTTTTTCTTATGTTTTTCAATCGGGAGGAGCAGAAACCGCACCCCCAACACCCGCTGCTGCGCACTAGGCCACCCGGTGTTGTACACCTGGAGGCCGCGAACTCGAGACGCGCTCGGGCAACAACCAGGGTGTTGCCCGTTGCGTTGGAACATAAGTTCCAACGCACCCCTCATATAGATCCTTTCAGTGCGTAAGAAGTCGTGATTTATGCCGAGGTTGTAGTGGCACTCCACACTACTAACAGTTCTAAGTGAAGAGATAACTCCAGAAAAAGAGAGCATAGTCTCCGCAAATTGTCCCTCTTTTCTTAGCTTGCTTGTGTCATTGCAATCTTGTATTGTGTCCTACTTTGACTGGGGAGGGAAATTGGAATTTCTTCCCACTTTTCTCTCTCTCTCTTCTCATTAAATTCGTTGTGGGTTCCAAGACAGCATTAGCTGACCCCTCGGGCTCCAGGCGATCATATCAAAGTTTAATGATCGATACAAAATGATCATCAGGAAAGAGCTGGCTTTTATATTCGTTTGCCCCCACCGCTACGAAGATCGTTCGGTTCGATCGGTGATCGTTGCGTGATTATTTAAAATGTAAACAAGTAATGGCAAATAGACAAATGTTAAATCGGATAATTGTAACAATACCAATTTTATAATAAAATATATGTATATATAATACGCAAGTAAATATAAATATAATTTATAAAAATAAAGTTATATAAATTTTTTTTTTTTTTTATGGTATAGGGGGGCAAACGAGCAGTTGTAGCCATTTTCATGACTACCGAC
>LUGF01041234.1:0-43849 GCA_001625245.1 Calycopis cecrops | reverse complement strand
TCTGATGAGACTGCGATCCCACAGTCAAACCGTCCAGACAGTTTTGTGGGACAATGTTTTTAGATTTAAGATTAATTGTAATTTTTATTAAATAAATAAATAAATAAATAATAATAAAAATAAGACTTCTTGTCTTGTTTTAATTATTGTACTGTGTGAAATTTTCATCATAATAGGTCCAAGAGCCCACGGAAAGGGAAGGTGTAACGAAGAGAACGCATCTGCGAAAGCTCTACGCGGATGTTTCTTGGCTCCCACTGTTCGTTCGCCCTCCTATACTAAACACAAATAAAATGTAAAAATTTTATGTAATTTTGCTTCAAAATAATTATTTTTCAATATATTTTCAAATGTTTCATCTAGTTTTGTAATCTATAAAATATCAGGTGAATTACTAAAGCTTTCTCGTACCTCAGTTACCTTTGGGGTCCAATGAATGAGACTTTAAACTAACCCCATTAGTAAGAGGTAGTGCCACGCTGCATGCTTGCATGCAGCCGAATTGGGCCGGCACGACCGGGGAGGTACCTCTAGCTTACATAAGACCGGCGTGAAGTGACAGCTGTGCTGTCGCGTTTCGTGCGGTGTGTAAGTAGCCGGTGGCCCATGGAGGTGGGAGGAGAAAGGGGGGCAGCGCATCTGTATGTCTCTATGCAGATGTCTATGGGCGTCGGTAGTCATGAAAATGGCTACAACTGTTCGTTAGCCCCCTTAAACCGTAGAAAAAAAAAACCCCCCAGCAACATCTCGGGAAAAATTCTTAACTGAATACAAGTTAAGATAAAGTTGATTACTTGGCTATGGCTGAGATATGATAGCCGACCCTAAGTAACTTTTCATGCTTAATTTTCTATGGCCCTTCTAAAGCTAAAATTACTATTTATTTACTAAGTATATTGGTTTCTCAAGCATTTTGTAGGTTACTCCACAGAAGATGAACGCTTGCTTTATCTTAAGCCTTAGTGTAAAAATAATAAGTATATTTCTTGCCGCCAATGAATTGCTATTAATTCTTCAGTGTTTCATACAAAAAAAAATGGTCTGAGATTTTCCATCTGGTTTTACGCCTGTGCCATAGAAAATAGCATGAGAGCTTCGCTTTTATAAGACCCCGGGCGAAGTCTACGGAAGTTTATTGATAGTGAGATAACATGCATTTAGAAAAGGGAGGCAAACCTCGCTTTCGCACAGATGTGAGCGATGCATCCCGATAGTCGTTTAAGGATAGCTTCGAGAAATCATTATGATTTTGGCCAAAGAGATTATACAAACCTTTTCTGTTTTAAACAATACCTACCTTTTTTATATCCTTAAATCGTTTTTTTTTCACAAAAAATATTCATAGCTAACTGATGTTAACTTTGCATTTAGCATTTAGCTTAAAAAATCTCTAAAAAATCCACATACATTAAAACACATAATAACAGTAAAGTAAAACTTATAAGACGACAATAAGGCAATATTCAATTATGAATTCGCAAACATGGAACCAAATGCTGTTTTTCCTTAAATACCTTGTGTGTTTTCAATGATAACGCAATAATACATTAATGTCAGGCAAAATCAGGAAGCATAAGTGCGGTGTGAAGCGCCGTCTTTTATTTTCAGTAAAGACGTCTCCCTAAACGTGCAAATTGTTCTTTGTAATATCCCCCGCCCAAGTTATCCCGTAGCGACCGACATAATTATGAAATACTCTAGTTACGAGCTCGCGCACCTGTTTCTAATATTAATTTAAAGTTATGTTCAAAAATTTCATAATTTGCAAAATTAGACTACTTTCTTTTGATATATTATACGATTTAATGAAATGGATGATGGATTAAGGGAATTATGCTCGTAATTTATTATACTTTGGTGAAATAACACGATATATTTCGATTTATGCTCTTGATTTAAAACAGCAAATCATTTATTAAATTAAGTGTTTGGTTAGCAGAAACGAAACATTTTTGAACTTGATATGTTTTTATGGTATCGGTAGTCATGAAAATGGCTCCGACTGTTTTTTTATACCCTATACAATAAAAAAAACAGGAACAGTAGATACATCTAGTAATTTTTGGTCTGACAGTGACTGGATTTGAACCTGAAGACCACATGATCCTTGGCTGACTAAAAAAATTAAACTAGTACACTAGTTTAATTTTTAAGCATAAAAGGACAAATAAGCAACAACTCATCTCACTGTTTGTGTGCTCTATAAAATAAAAAAAAACAAATATTTATTATTACATATACACACACATACATGTAATATTATTTGTTTTAAATTTCCAATAACACCACTTAAAAAGTACGAACACAATAGTATAACATTGTTGAAGTCACAACAAGTCACGCAGAACATGTTCCTGTATAATATTTAACTTTATATAAAGGTAGCTCTCATTGAGTTACTGTGTACTTTAATCACAAAGGACATGTTCAAAGTAAAAAAAACTTGACTGTTCTTAGTACTTTCTATTATAGTTGTTGACATTTATATAACGTATGTATTATTAGATCTACGTACAGCAAATAATTTCGAGCGTGTTCTCTCTACGTTAATTATAAGAGGCTTACCTCTTGTGAGAGGTACTTGCAAGAGGTAACTTGTAAGTGGCCTTCCTCTTGTAAAATTTACTTGCAAGAATTAATCTGTAAATTACCATAAGGTATTTCACTCACCGTGTTCGTCTCATTTAGTAGAAATTATCGTTAATGCTTATAAAAACGTTGTCGACAACTCAAATGAGAAACCACTTGGCTAAACTAAAATAAACCGCGTTAAAATCCGTAAAACTTTTATAAAATGTGTAACATTTGCGACTATTTAACAAATTTTAATGTTATTCAAGATTCTAAAGTAGTCTATTTAATTTAGTGTTACTATAAAAATAGTATTTTATTTTGGCACTATATACTAACGTACGTACATACGTCTGTACAACAACGTAAATATGCAGTAAAATAGCTGTCGATTGGTCATTATTTAATTAATTTTACATTTACTACATTTTCAACTGAAATTTTATTGACGATGACGATATAAAGATGAAATAGAATAACAAACCACTACGAAGCAGTTTAAATCTAATCTTTGTGCATCTGACAAGACAATAACTAACAAATACTGGCAATATTCTTTCATTTTTGTATTATACTAGCCGTGTTTTCACCCAGTTACACCCATGTTATGTAATTATACATTTGCTGCCTTAGGGGTTGAATATCTAAAATCCTTTCTTAGTGTTTCAATTCAACATTGTCTCCTTAAAGTAACTTTTATGCTGACTCGTTTTATGAAATTCGTGAATAACGTTTACCCCGTTGAATGGGAGAATAAAAGCAACACATATAAGTTGTCAACTAAATAAAATAAAAAAATATATAATTTTGATAGGCTATTATCGACTGATCATGATGTTGAATCCAGAAAAATCCCAACAAATTGGCGGAAAACTCCATTTCGCCGGGACTAAATTTAATATCGAATTATGTCATATGAAAAGTTGTTACCTCATTCAGAAAGTGTTGTAATACAATTTTTATAGATCTCTCATCTTTCTGCAATGCGAATGGAGTTGGCAGGGAGCCCGGAAGTTGGGTTTACACCGAACTGCTCATATATTTTTTGGGGCTTGTGAATATTTTGCAATGTCTGCCAATATAAACATAAACGCTCGCTATCTATGATTGGACGTTGGGAAAATATTTCATCTTATTACTCATCAAAATTAACTAACTCTCTGTAATAAATATTCGTGTTTACTTAGAAAATATTTTGAAGTAAAAACTTATTTAGACATGGGATTTCCCATGATTATGAGTTCCCGTCGCGTCATCAAACATGCCACACGTATGCTGCACGTAGCACAGGAAAGTGAAGCTACGAGCTACGCAAGCTCATGGCATCGTAGCGTAGCGTAGCCCCGTGTAGAAGCTATGAGTATAGCTCCGCCATAATACTTCCGCTTTCCTAAGTGGGTGTTCCATCCTATTAATATTATAAAAGCGAAAGTTTATATGTTTGTTTGTTTGTTTGTTACGAACTGCTGTTTTCATGAAATTTGGCACACACGTAGAGAGTAACTTGGATTGACATAGGATAGTTTTTGTCCCAAAAAAGTGTTCCTATGGAATGCCATGGGATAATTTTCCACGAGATCGAAATTTAAGCGTGTGCAACCGCGGGGCGCAGCTAGTTAAAAGATAATTTTAAGTAACTTGTACCTGCAATTCCTCTCAGAGTTAGTCATCATCAAAAAACAGACAGGACTTCCTATAGGAAGTATGTTGAAACATTGGGGGGTTGGTGCAAGCGGAGGCAACTGGAAAAACAAACGCGGAAAGGTATACCTTTATGAGATTTTTTTCCTCGTTTGTCACAATATAAATTAGTGAATGATTTTACGATATAGTTACACAACCTAGCAGTCGGAACTTTATTATGACTTATTATGACTAATGATACCACTAAACATCCTTATAGAGGTTGTATAGATTGCTCTCCCTTTACGGGACCACCGGAAATTCACACAACACACTTATCACATTGCATAATATGTTTGTACCTACGGAAGGGACCTACCCGGTAGTATTGCGCCATTCAGCTCTCATACTATAAAAAGTGAAACGTAAAAAAACGTATAATTTCTTAAATATTAGCTCGGTATAATTACGGCGGGCTACACACATCTACAAATCATGATAAACGAGTGTATCATTACTATTTCCCATAACCTAGTTTCGTCAAAACTCCCGTCATTTGTATTAATAATAATTGTTATTAGCCGGCGTCGCAGCTCGCGGTTCGTTATGGCTGAACTGTCCCACTTACACACAAAAAACTACCGCGTCTTATATATTTTGACGGGAGTTGTTTCGTGGATCGCAAATAATAATAATTAAATTTTATATTCTATCGTACCTACATATTTTATCCATAAGGAAATAAATAAGGTCAGAAGGCCCTTGGATCTTGCTCATTAGTCGATATTTGACCTCAATGTAGGTCTGGCATCTAATTAAAAATATAGACATATACATTAGAATAGCTCCTCAAAAAACATATTTAAGGATCAAGTAACAGAATACAATACAATATAGTAACAGGTATATTTTGCATCTATACTTCACGCGTCGCCTAGCTAATACATGTTAACTATGCACACCAATACCACAGATTAATAATAATGGCTCAACTGTCCCACTTACACACAAAAAACTACCGCGTCTTATATATTTTGACATGAGTTGTTTCATGGATTGCTTTATGCTAATTTATTGAGAAATTAAATTGTGTCGTTTTTTTATTTTTAATGAAAACAAATGAAGTAAATGAAAGATTTACATGCATTTGACGACCGACTAGCGCAGTGGTAACATAGCACAGGTAATCGGAGCACGCATCGCGGTCGCGGGTCGGTCCCGCCTAGGTAGGATTTGTATGTGGATGTATTATGATTAATTCTATAATAAAAATCTTAAATATACTTCAGTTGTTTATTCTCCGTAACACAACTCATTACGGTAAAGCACGAGGCCAATTTAACGTGGCGTGTAAAGTATACAGATATTATAAAGTGTACAGATATTGTTATTATTATATTGAACTTGAATTCTCGCGATAAATGTAGAGAAGGTCAGCTAAGACAGACAAGTGCTACGATATTAAGTGATACGGTTAGAATTTTTTTTATCTAATGTGTAACGGATAGAGATATGGATTAGTTAGAACCATTCTCAATTTCATATAAATTAGGCCGGCACATCATGAATACATCAATATTTCAAGTACTAAAGGATACATATAGTATTGATACTCACAACAGTCGCGCTACCACGTCAAGTCTTATAATAGAAACTTTATAAAAGGACATTTTGCAGTTGACAGTGAGGATTGTTAATACATAATATAATTAGTATCAAAGGTAAGGAGGAGACCGCGATATCCGCAGTAACTCGGCCCCTATATAGAAGCTACTTGTAAAGACATGCCGTTGACTTTTGCAACTAACTTACTTCCGAAGTAGTATTTAACATTCCAGCAACTCTGCCCTCAGCGCAACTATCTTCAATGTACTTGTATGGTATCAAAGGCTGCGTATTGTATTTCATCTAGTTAGTTATGAAGTGACAACATTATAGTATTATTTGGGTCAGGAAATATGGGTACTGAATTGCGTAAAATATTAGAGTATATATTTTACCTTTTTTTGATAAGGGGGTAAACGTGCAGTTAAAGACATTTTCATGTCTTTCGACGCCCATAGCCTCCTCCACCCTCCACGGGCCAGCTACTTCCACACCGCACGAAACACGATACAGCTGTCACTTCACGCGGTAACGTATAAGCGAGAGGTACTTTTCCGGTCGTGTCGGCCCAATGCGTGAGCGTGACACCAAATCTTACTAGGAACTAATAAATAAGAAATAATTATGACATGTCGAGGTCGTCGACCTATTTACAAGTGTCAAAAGTGTCAAGCAGCTAACTATAAACTTCCAAATAAAGGTTTTCGACACTTAACTCAAAACTACCACATAAATACTTCATATTAATTACTTCTAAACAGAACATGTAAAAGCGAAATTAATAGTTCATTTGAAAGTTAAGCGCACATGATCGCTTAATCTAATAGGAATAGAAACCGAATTTTGCTTTACTATATTATGTATAGTTTATTGAAGAACAAATGAATTTGCTTTTCCATATAAATGATTATATATTATACACTTTTATTAGCAATTACTCGGCTCTATTAGTAATCGCGTGATGGTATTATAAACTTATAGCCTTCCTCGAAAAGTGGTCTAGCACTGAAATTATAATAATTTATAAGATCGTAGCTATAGTTCCTGAATTTAGCGCCATCAATAAAAAAAAAACCGGCTAAGTGAGAGTCCAGATCGCACACCGATGGTTCCGTAATCCAAACGTAATGCATGGTTTTCAATTATTGTAACTTTACGCCTACCGTTCAAGTTGACAAACGTATATAAGCGGTTGCTCACACACATTTAGTAGTTAACGAATAACAGTTATAAGTTGATAATGATTTTTCCAATGATCTACATATAATTTACTAGTTTTCAGATTTATTCTTATATAATATGTGCTATAAGTTCTTACTTCTAGCCAAATTTCACAACTCCAGGTCAACGGGAAGTACCCGATAATTATTTTGGTTTTCCACAAAGTACGTTTTCATACAAAATTTGTACATAATTGGCTATTACTTTTTATTGCGTTAACTTAGAAGTGTGATTTTTTTAAGGCAAAAATTTCAACTTAATCCCTTTACGGGCTTTAGAGAAAAAGGTCTTGACAGACGTACAGACAGACGGACAACAAAGCGATCCTATAAGGGTTCCGTTTTTTCTCTTTGAGATACGAACCCTAAAAAGAAGTCATCAGCTTTATATAAAGTGATAGTCAAAGTTATCGCAGCCGCGATCGCTTACGACTTGACCTCCATAACATCAAATATCGTCCATATTATCGTTCGTATCGTTTATAAAAAATAGTAGTAAAGTAAAGTATTAATAGTGGACGAGAAGTTATTACTTTAAATAGCTATATGCAGCTTCCCATACAATATACTTAATGGAGGCCTTCTATAATGACCGCTCCCAGTTTCGGCTGAAATTAAATTACACTTTGTCGATAGGTTATTGATATGGGATCGTCAATATCGGCGTCATCAATAACGCTCTATTATATGTGTTGGGCAGCACGAGGGCCGGACAAAAGGCTTTATTATAAAGCAACAAGAACCTTTGACTTACAGGATGAGGCTTCACAATTTAACTTATTAAAAACTGCCTGTGTCCCCCGGTTTGTTCTGGTATAATGTCTTCAAATATCGGGTTTCATCCTGAAGCACTCTTCAAGAAGATTTATAACGCATATGTTGCTTGTTCTATTTTAATATAGAAGCCAGGTGTATTTTGTTACAATGATCATCATAATCACACTTTTCCCGTTTACTGCTACATAGCCATCCTTACATCGAAACCAAGCTTTCAATCAAAAATAAAGAGCCAAGACGACGCAATCTTCTTAGTTATACATACACTAAACCGTCGGCAACCGAAGACAGAATAAAATAATAACAAAGATGGTATTGAGTAACAGTTTTCTATACCGTAGAATACGAATAGTCGAAGTAGGTGGGTAAATGAGTAGTCGGAGCCATTGTATAACCTCCGACGCCCATAGACATCTACAGAAAAGTTATGGAGATTTATGTCGTGATGATTTATGTATATATATTTATGATTTATGTTATGTAAGATGTCGCGTTTCCCCGCGTCACCGTCAAACAAATCACATCTATAACCTAGTTCGCTTGAACCCAGTACTATAAATTAACAATAACTTTAGATTTCTGTCGTTCGTAAAGCACAAAAACAACGCGGCGTGACGGTATTTATAAACAAGAATACCGATAAACATAACAAGAACAATTGGAGAGGCGAAAACACTAATGAAATGTAGCGAACGAAGAACCCGACTAAATGTAGCGAAACAAACGCAGACAACAACAACTTTTGCGAAATATCATCGATAAAAACAAAGATGAACGTCTTAAGATCTGTTTCAAACGAACTGGAGCGTTTGTTCACTTTAATAAAAGATTCTTATGAGGAATGAATTTTTAAAATTCTTTTTTTTAATCTTCGATCATCACTCTCTTCACCAGTTGTACTTTCACATTTGGAGGATTGGAGGAGCATAAAAAAATTATTGTCCGTAAATATCTATAATACCAGAACATGTAGGACGCCAGTCACCTTGTTGATATCTAGATGATTTACGTTCCAGGACTGTTTTTTTTAAAAGGTAACCTCTTTACCTTTTTCACGACTACCCATTGACATCTATGTAGACGTATGTATGTAGACATGCGTTACTCTTTTTCCTTCTTTCCCCTACATGGGTCACCGGATACTTACACTATGCAGTGTTGAAGTCGTATTGTTTAAGTGATTAAGGGAATATAGCCACATCATCATATACACATAAATACTGAAATATGGTTTTATTTTCAAAAGCTCTAGCCATACATGTGCATAAAAATAAGCAGAAGAAAATAACACAAAAGAATTGTAAATTGTTCTCGATAAGAGATTTGAGTTGAAGACTAGTTCATTTGACAGCAAATGAACTAACAAAATTTATTTTAAAAACATTAATTTAAAATTTCACTTAAATCAGTTGCCTAAACATGAAAGCTTCGCTCACGCCCTACTAGTACTTAATTTATATCAATTAAGTACTAGTAGATAAATTAGTTAAGACGGCCGGCCGGTTTAAGAAATTTTATATTAAAATATCAACGGTACTTAACTCCTAAATAGTAATCAACTACATAAGGCGCTTTTTATTGATCATTTCTAACCAAAACTTGAAATCTTATTATTTATTTATCAGTTCAAATCCTAATTAGCTAACGGATGATATAATGGTAACCTGTAAACCTACCCTTAGTATTTATATATTTAGTTACAGATTGATACGAAAAGAAATTGATGATGATGTCTTTTCATTAATTTTGTCAAACGACATTTCGTGCAAGGATATATTTTGCCGAAGGAATTCGGCACACTTGGTGCTAAAAGTTTTCATTGTTACATCTTAACTTATGCAATATACCGTCTGCTACTTTTATACTTTCTATGTCGCTCGATTAACTTCAACAATGCGATTCGGATGAATTTTCTTATTTACTGTAATCCGGGGAAATTGGGTTGGACGAAATGCGAGTACGAACTCCTAGTGATTTCACACATGATATGCTTCATTAAGCATTCTTCGGGCTTTATTAGATTTGTTATTAGAAGCTTTGTGTTTTATTACTTCTGTGTTGCACGAACGCCAATATGTTCCTTGTTTGTTCCTTCTTTTTATTTTTGTATATCTAATAAAGAAGTGTCCTGTCTTTTTTATGTCGTGATGTTTAAATAATGTTATAAAAAATAATATAAAGATGATTTTTCTTATAGTTTTTAACTAATCGATTTATTTTTATTACTATAACTACCTAGGATACATATTTCAATTGCGTTATATCAAATTAT
The DNA here is from genome assembly GCA_001625245.1 of Calycopis cecrops. Taxonomy (NCBI): domain Eukaryota; kingdom Metazoa; phylum Arthropoda; class Insecta; order Lepidoptera; family Lycaenidae; genus Calycopis; species Calycopis cecrops. Next base: position 33,781 of record LUGF01041234.1, on the reverse strand, counting down.
TGTAAACATACATTGTCTCATCATCAGTCGTTCAGAAGCAGAAGTACATTTCTACACAGTTTAAACTTAGCTTATATTTTTGGGCTAGACAAAAAATATTTTTTTTTATAAAATCTTGAAACACACTTGATAGATTGAATTGATTTTCCAATTGATAAATTAGTAACTAATAACTGTACATAATTAAACTTTAAATATTGTATCAGAGGCAGACCACCAAAGTACTTACCCTTTAGATCAACAATTCAAAATCATTCGTATTAAAAGACAAATAATCATATGAATATTTTAATTTGCAATGCACGTCTATTACATTTTTAAGACAATATGCGGCGGTACTAATGTAGTTGATGGCAAACTTTAAAACAGAGTTTCCTCTGGTCCCCGTCCAATTAAGTCGCAATGGATAATAAAGCTAGGTTCTGCGGCAATCTAACTTCTTCAGACATATTAGGAAACCAATTAGACCGCCAACAAATGGGTCTGTTTACTCCTGCTCCAATTGTAATGTTGTCATTACATCAAATCTAATTGGCACGGAACTTACTGCCTGTGTCCTCCGGTTTGACCTGGTATACTGTCTACAAATATCGGGTTTCATCCTGAAGCACTCTTCAAGAAGATTTATAACGCATATGTTGCTTGTTCTATTTTAATATAGAAGCCAGGTGTATTTTGTTACAATGATCATCATAATCAGACTTTTCCCGTTTACTGCTACATAGCCATCCTTACATCAAAACCAAGCTTTCAATCAAAAATAAAGAGCCAAGACGACGCAATCTTCTTAGTTATACATACACTAAACCGACGGCTACCGAAGACAGAATAAAATAATAACAAAGATGGTATTGAGTAACAGTTTTCTATACCTACCGTAAAATACGAATAGTCGAAGTAGGTGGGTAAATGAGTAGTCGGAGCCATTGTATGACCTCCGAAGCCCATAGACATCTACAAAAAAGTTATGGAGATTTATGTGATGATGTAGCTTCTGTAAGATGTCGCGTTTCCCCGCGTCACCGTCAAACAAATCACATTTATAAACCTAGTTCGCTTGAATCCAGTAATATAAAATAACAATAACTTTAGATTTCTGTCGTTCGTAAAGCACAAAAACAACGCGGCGTGACGGTATTTATAAACATGAATACCGATAAACAAAATAAAAACAATTGGAGAGGCGACAGCACTAATGAAATGTAGCAAACGAAGAACCCGACTAAATGTAGCGAAACAAACGCTGACAACAACAACTTTTGCGAAATATCGTCGATAAAACAAAGATGAACGTCTTAAGATCTGTTTCAAACGAACTGGACCGTATTGTTCACTTTTAATAAAAAATTCTTATGTGAAATGAATTTTTTAAATTCTTTTTTTTTTAACTTCGATTATCACTCTCTTCACCAGTTGTACTTTTACAGGATTGGATGAGCATAAAAAAATTATGCCCATAAATATCTATAATACCAGAACGTGTAGGACGCCAGCCATCTTGTTAATATCTAGATTTTACGTTCCAGGACTGTTTCTTTTTTAAAGGTTAGCTTTTATCTTTTTCACGACTACCCATTGACATCTATATAGGCGTTATACACATGCGTTACTCTTTTTCCTTCTTCCCCCTACATGGGCCACCGGATACTTACACTATGCAGTGTTGAAGTCATATTGTTTAAGTGATTATGGGAAGATAGCTACATCATCATATACACATAAATACTGAAATATGGTTTTATTTTCAAAGCTCTAGCTAATGTGCATAAAAATAAGCAGAAGAAAATGACACAAAAGAATTGTAAATTGTTCTCGACAAGAGATTTGAGTTGAAGACTAGTTCATTTGACAGCAAAAGAACTAACAAAATTTATTTTAAAAACATTAATTAAAATTTCACTTAAAACTTAAAGCTTCGCTCACGCCCTACTATACTAGTACTTAATTTATATCAATTAAGTACTAGTAGATAAATTAGTTAAGACGGCCGGCCGGTTTAAGAAATTTTATATTAAAATATCAACGGTACTTAACTCCTAAATAGTAATCAACTACATAAGCGCTTTTTATTAATCATTTCTAACCAAAACCTGTGAAATTTAAACTTGAAATCTTATTACTTATTTATCAGTTCAAATCCTAATTAGCTAACGGATGATATAATGGTAACCTGTCAGCCTACCCTTAGTATTTATATATTTAGTTACAGATTGATACGAAAAGAAAATGATGATGATGTCTTTTCATTAATTTTGTCAAACGACATTTCGTGCAAGGATATATTTTGCCGAAGGAATTCGGCACACTTGGTGCTAAAAGTTTTCATTGTTACATCTTAACTTATGCAATATACCGTCTGCTACTTTTCTACTTTCTATGTCGCTCGATTAACTTCAACAATGCGATTCGGATGAATTTTCTTATTTACTGTAATCCGGCGAAATTGGGTTGGACGAAATGCGAGTACGAACTCCTAGTGATTTCACACATGATATGCTTCATTAAGCATTCTTCGGGCTTTATTAGATTTGTTATTAGAAGCTTTGTGTTTTATTACTTCTGTGTTGTACGAACGCCAATATTTTCCTTGTTAGTTCCTTCTTTTTACTTTTGTATATCTAATAATAAGTGTCCTGTCTATGTATATGTGGTGATGTTTAAATATTGATAAAAAAGTAAAACAAAGATCATTTCTCTTATAGTTTTTAACTAATCGATTTATTTTTATCACTATAATTACCTAGGATACATATTTCAATTGTGTTATATAAAATTACTGAAACATACATTGTCTCATCATCAGTCGTTCGAAACAGAAGTACATTTCTACACTAACTAAACATAGCTTATATTTTTGGGCTAGACAAAAAAGGATTTATTTTATAAAATTTTGAAACACACTAAATAGATTTAAGGCTTCTTCAATTGATAAATAATTAACTAATAACTGTATATAGTTAATATATAAGTAGTATAATTAAACCTTAAATATTGTATCAGAGGCAGACTACGACAGTACCCTAGATTAACAATTCTAAATCATTCGTATTAAACGACAAATAATTATATTAATATTTTAACTTACAATCTGCACATCTATTACATTTTTAAGACAATATACGGCGGTACTAATGTAGTTGATGGCAAAGTTTCAAACAGAGTTGCCTCTAGTCCCCGTCCAATTAAGTAGCAATGGATAATAAAGCTAGGTTCTGCGGCAATCTAACTTCTTCAGACATATTAGGAAACCAATTAGACCGCCAACAAATGGGTCTGTTTACTCCTGCTTTAAATGTAATGTTGTCATTACATCAAATCTAATTGGCTCGGAACTCTTCTTTAACTATGATTAAGGCATTAGGGGAATTGAATTAGCTCGCGTATTAATAAGCCGCTCCCGATTGTCGATTAATCAAATTAAAGCATCTGCCTGACAGGCGGCTGTCAGTCTAAGTAGTGTTTAGTTTGGTTCGCATTGTAAACAAGCAATTGCCGATGGTGTGTTGTTTGAGCACCTTCATTGTTTTACTGTTTGTTTTTGTTGGTTAAACAGATCGTATAATTTATGCCGTCTAAGGCCTGCCAAATTTGCCGTTAGGCTGTTATTTTAGCTGTAATTGTTTCTCTAGGTGCGGTGGTATTAATTAAGGAAACTTCTGGAACATCAAATGTCAATTACAATAGTGGTAAATTTGATCTGTCTGTTTAAATAGAGATAACAGTTTAATGCGAAACGTAAGCATGGTATGGTAATGAGTTTACTCTCCTTTAATTTTCGCCGTTCCTAAAAGTCATCTGTTATTTTCGGATTAAATACAATGTTATGGTTATATGATTAAAGATAATGTATATCTAGTCAAATACATTGAAAACGAAGAAAAATGTAACGCCGTTACTGCATTTCATGTAAATCAGGAATGGGCTTGCGCCTAAATACGTAGTGTCACGTAATTGTACCTCCCGTTTATATCGAATCGGTGCACAAAGATGGCCATAGCTTACTACGGTACATGAAAGTGAGGATGCCTTCTGGAGTGTTGTTATATTGATGTTTTTAGTTACTTTCAAAGTCTCCGATAACTCGTTTGAAACACTAACTACTCTACATCAAGTCTCTCAAAATAACTGCTATTGCATCTATAATAATTTGCCTTATGTACACAATATGATAAGTTAGGGAAACCACAATATTTGCGACGCTACCGCATATATGCGAGTGTTTTGAGTGTGTGTGTGTGTGTGTGAGTGTGTGTGTGTGTGTTTTTGTTTGTACTTAACTAATATTAAATAGAACTACTGGAAAATACACTACAAATTTAGTAGCATTTATTTGCTACCTAAGAAGAAATGTTCAGAATAGGTTAGTCGGATTACCCCACCTTTTAGAAGTCCTGTCACCCAAAGGAAGCTATGAAAGACGGAAGGATAGGCGGCTTGGGGCATCAGTGAAGTTTTTGTGCATATTGCACCAATCCCATATATCCATCTGATCATATGCATGGCATAACGTAAATGTATTTCATAGCGATACAAGAAAAAAGATGTATTGAATAGCAAATTGACAAGCTTGCCTTTCAATCCCAAAAAATAGATATTTGATATACAAAGGGAAAATCTTATAGTCTATTTTCGTCCGCCTACGTCCGCCAAGATATTATAAAAGATTAGTCATGTAAAGATAATAAGTCTCTTCCAGTAGAGGTATACAAATTAATCACGGAAAACGTTTTTGTAGTTCAAGTAATATGGAACAAACTCTCACAATCTGTGCATTAATTAATTGGCTTTTCAATATCATCAGTCAGCTCTTACTTGTGATATTTTTTTCCATTCCTTATTGTCATTAATTATTTATGAGCTCTTGTCTGTGCACCGCTTGCCATTCCTTTCTTTGGCAGGGGAAGACCAAGACGCACTTATACGGGTCAGGTAAATGGAGAATTAAATATGATGGCTTACGGAGAAGGTAAGAGCCTGGCACAGAAAAGAAAAGAATGGCAAATCCATTAATATGGATGATATGGATTTTTTAGAGGGCTAATGCCATCTAAAAATAGTAAGAGGTAGTGCCACGCTGCATGCTTACATGTAGCCGAATTGGGCCGGCACGACCGGGGAGGTACCTCTCGCTTACACGAGACAGGCGTAAAGTGACAGCTGTGCTGTCGCGTTTCGTGCGGTGTGTAAGTAGCCGGTTGCCCATGGAGGTGGGAGGGGAAAGGGGGGCAGCGCATCTGTATAGTCTCTATGCAGGTGTCTATGGGCGTCGGTAGTCATGAAAATGCCTACAACTTCTCGTTTGCCCCCCTATACCATAAAAATAAAAAGGGGGTCTGTTGTTTATTTGTCATATTGCAACTGAATATGCAATCGTGAGAGCATAGGCAGCGTAATGAGGTTGGAGCGCTCGGAGAAACTAGTAGGTTGTTTACACGTCAAACACTCGCGCACGGCACTGATGGACGTGAAATTCCGACTCATCAACGAATTGAAAGTGTCGCACGATTTGAAAATTTCCGGTGGCTCGTTTTAGAGGAAAACGGAAGGTGTGCAATACATCAACGTAACAATTATACGGCTGTTTGACAGCGTCGGTAGGAACTCACCAAAAGGTTTCGAATGCTGGGTTGCATATGTATTTAATTAAAAACGCAATATTAAAAAACTCGCAATGGTAAAAATTTAATTGAAAAAAGGATAAAATACTTTAAATAACCCCCGACTTAAAGAATTTATGTAACGAGGTACATAGATATTTATTACATATAGATTATTATATAGCTATAATATATATGATCAAAAACCCTCCCCCAAACTTAGTCGGCTAAAAAGATGGAAAATGCTATAGTGTCATCATCATAAACATACGCAAAACGATATCAATAAAAAATAGTTATAGCGTCAAATAGATAGCGCTGCTTTAAATAGGATTAAAACAAGTTTTTGGAACGAAAACTTTGCTTTTGTTGTAACGAAGTCACGGTTCGCGCATTATTCGGAATGTATAAACTTGAACTTAATACTAAAAAGGATTAAATCTGTAAAATGTTGCCACCGAAGTAAATGTACAATTGGGTATTCTGTTGGATGTTTTTTCCGAATGTATAAACGCTACTTCTTTCTTGTAGACTTTTACTGTAATACAACAACAAGGAAATAAACGAAACAATTTCTCACTACTACTTATTACAGGAAAAAAAATACATAATTTGAAGTTATTTTATGTAAAAGGAAACACAAAACAGCTAGCGACTTATTAGTGAGTACCGACGCTCACAGACAGATTTTTTTAATAATTATTATACAGATGTGTTACCCCTACTTTCGCCATTTTGAGCAATCACATTTAATTCGGAATCATATGGGTGTAGGAAAACATTAACTGTAAAAGATATGTTTCACTTTTTCATATTGGTTAAAGCAACTTCTTTCCAGTGATACCAGCTTGTATAAAGCTTTGTCCGTTAATAAATAGCATTGAATAAAATTTTCGCGTGAATCTTAATCTGCACGTGTTTTCCAATACACAACAAAGGGACAAAAACAAAACGTTCAACCGCCTTTGGTATTAATGGAAGTTGATTAAGATCGCAGCTGCAGTTGGAACGCAAAGTGAGTCTTATTTGATTTAGTTAAGATTGGTTTTAGTGTGTTTTGTTTAAATCTGTAATGCCTGCCTTTGATACAGGTGCGGTGTGCCTTCGTCGTCGTCTGCAGCGACTTTCTACGCGAAATGTACTGCAATACAGGTTTATATTTTTATATTTTTCATACTACCGTCAAAATTATGTTAGATGATATAAACCTGTTTTGCGGTTTTGTGTGTATGCGTGTGTGTGTGTGTTTGTGTGTGTGTGTGTATGTGTGCATAAATGTACACTCTTAATATCTTTCGTAAGGTAAAACCTAAACTTGCTGACGCTCTTTCATACCGGATCAATTCGCTGCAATTGTGAGTAGCTGGCAGCCTATTACGGATAAGGTCAGGTTAGATAATGCATCTACATATGCGAAAGTCAATAAGCTTTAGTCGACGCCAACTCAAGTCATTGGCTGGTGCAGTCGTGTGACGTGGACCCATCCACGGGCCAATAACTCAAAAACTATAACGTGGCTCATAAGCGTAAGCGTTATATGTATATTATAATAAATTATGTCGGATAATATATCGGTAGCCCATGGAGAGTAAAGAATAAAGGAGATAAACGCATCTGTATAACCTATTTGCAGATTTTTCGGATGTCAGTAGTCAAAAAAAATAAGATCCAGTAGGTAGGGATCCTCTTACAAAGACTCAGAGTTCACGAGAGCAAAGGGCATGTCATAATGGTATAATGTACAATGTTTTTTAACTAATGGTAATGGTTTTTGCGGAACACGTTGTAGGTGTTACCGTTCGGTACATTAATTTAGCCATTACGGTATAATTTACTCCGGCGTGCTAATATCAAGTTAAAATCACCTAAGCACTGAACCTCAGCTAAATTAGCTTACAGTGATTTAGTTCGGAACACTGCATTGAGTGTGTGAAGAATACTAAAAGAATTGGAATCTTAGATATTATGTGCAGGGACAAATTTAATACCAATCTTTTAATATCTGGGTATACATCAAGACCAACACCTATTAGACAACAATACTTCTTTTTCGAAAAGAATTATCTATATATTTCTTATTTTATGAGAGTGATCAATGCTCATTTTGTCGAGTGTTTACTCATACAATACCATATTATTTTATGCTACATGAGACTAAAATTATGATCACGCATAATTTTTGTAATAAATATCTTAATTAGCAATAATGATTGGAGATGTTAAATTATTTTTATTTACTCCCGGTAAATGTATCTTTACATAGCCAACAGAGGTATACCAGTTAATTATATATCAATATATATAAATCAATATACCTGTAATATGCACAATAAGGTATATTTTATTCATTCATTCATTCGTTCATACCTCTTTTGTCAAAAAATATAAAGACACTATTTGCTCCTGTTCAAACTAAACTAACTTCAATAATATTGCTTGCACGTTTAGGCTTAGTTCACACGGCATTGTCCTGCACGTTTTTTTGCAGTATACGTCTTAACGTATAAATAGTGACCATACAACGTTACATAATATCTGTCGAATCCTACTAATATTATAAATGCAAAAGTTTGTATATTTGTTTGTTTGTTATTCCTTAACGCAAAAACTACTAAACCGATTTTCATGAAATTTGGCACAAACATGGAGAGTAACTTGGATTAACACATAGGATAGATTTATCCCAAAAAATTGTTCCATGAGATGCCATGGGATGATTTACTATTTTCCACGGTATCTAAATTTACGCGGATGAAACCGCGGGGAGCAGCTATTACATATTTTCAGTCATTTTGGAATAAATCGATAGCTGGCAGTCCCTTGAGGGCCCTCATTCATTGTGTCAATGTATTATACAGATATATATGTACATTTATAGTTTTTGAAATTCCCGTGAGAGCCAATTATCTCATACTGCTATATATAACTTAGATGTCCAGTAAACTGTCCATTTGAATGAGCTACTCTATATTTTGTGTTTCATATATTATTAAGATATTAATATGACAAATTTTAATATATTTAGAATAGAATAGAAATAGAGATATACCTCTTGTGCACAAAAGGCGGTCTTATTGCTTGAGAGCAATCTCTTCCAGACAACCTTATGTGCATGAAAGAAGAAGATTTATTACCTATTTAGTAGTTTTTGTATGATGGAATAAAAACATACACCTAATCTTAGGCAATTATAATATTAATAGGATTTAGGTGTAAAAGAAATCTAGTTGCTGCAAAAGTTTGGAATTTTTGAATGACTTTGCATGTGACCTTTAATGTAGAAGGTTTTTTATCATCTATAACGGAACTCATTTTACGGCAGTACTGCGTGAGGGTAGGTAGGGTGCGGATACTCCTGGGTCGTTTCCGTCCAATTCACCTGACGCTGCTACCTCAGAGTATACTCTTACGGGTATATAACGACTTTCAAATCTTTCAGACAACAGAAAGGAGAAAAAAAATCGATTACTAGATATGACAAAGCCAAGCTAAATAAAATCGTTTGAGATACCGGCAACAACTGGTAATAAAACTACGTGTGAGGTCAGCGAGTGAAACTACACGGCCAGCGATGTGAGCGCACCGGAACTGCTTTATTTTTTACACGGCACGGTTCACTAGAGTGCTACGTCAATCCATCAGAAAAAAAGATTAATTTGTCTATACCATTCCCATTCATTGGACTAGAAAATTTTATACACACGAATAGAAAATACATGTTACGTCCAATTTAAACTGAAAACAAAAGTTTTATATGTTTATCTAAATAACTAAGTGTATATTATTAGCTTTATCTCAGTGACATCATAGCTTTATTTCAGGCGTTTTGTACTTGATCTGGGACTTATTAAAATCCAAAAATACACCGAAAGAAAATTTACTCTCGGCTCGATACAAGTAGTTCGTGACCGTGACCTCTATGAGAGAAGTGGACGTCCTCCGGCTAATGATCATATCCTTAGTGGGAGCGCTGTGGTCCACTGCTGGACATGGGCTTTCCATTATCGTCATGATGATGACGGCACTATAGCAGTTACTGACCATTTTCTCATTCGACTCGCCACTCGCCACCTTTCCATTATATTCTTTTCTCTTACTTACTTACTCCGCTGGCTCAGTGACCCGAAGTGAGTCTTGGCCTCCGACAAGAGAGTGCGCCACTTTCTATCCTGCGCGATTTCCCGCCAGCTATCTATCTATTCTTTTCTCTACCGAAATTATATTGCTACCTGCCAACACTACCACCATTAGTTCAAATTTCATCTTTGACAACATAGTAGAAGGTATACTCTGTAAAAATGTCAAAATCCAAAATGTCTGGCCATTATGGACTCTTGGACGGGTCTTTGTTATATTACATAATATGTCAATAACATAAAATTTATAACATTATTTTGTGCAGTTAATACAATAAACGTCAAATGTGTCTATTTAGTTATTGAAAACACATTTTTAATGTCTACATTAGAGTTGATTACATTTCATATTAATCATGTAAACCAACAAGCAATTTGTGTGATTAAATTAAACATTTAAACGTTGAAAATGGGATGAAATTCAAACATTCCTTTTGTGCACATTTAATTATTTAAAAGGTTCCAATGCTTAACATATATGGTTACATATACATATGTATATAAATATTTCAATGCTTACACGTAGTTATATTACACTCAGTAAATCTATGCAAATGTAACCCACACTATAAGTATTTACAAATAATATTTATAAATTATACAAAGTTGATACAAGCGAGAGGCATTAAATGAAACCACATCTCTAGTGTATTATTTTCAGGCTACACAACAAAATCAGATTAATCGGAGCAATAATTTAGCCACAAGAATTTTTTTAAGTTTTTTCTCACTTCGTAAACGCTGTATCGCAGCTGATCGCCGACAATGGTCCACCGGGGTCATTCACCCCGTACGAGGTTGTCGTTCGCTGTACGAGCCGGTACAAAGCATCTTTACGTTTTTTCGCTATTTAACTTGTTTGAAAAAGTATTTTCGTATAATCGTGGTAAACCTATTTTTAATAGTTTCGGACTAACAATAGGCACTTATAGTATTTGTGGTTTAATTTAATGCCTCTCGCTTGTATACCTACTATTATATATTTAAAAAAAATATTATAATATGCAAAATCTCCTTAAGCTTAAACATTAATAATTGCACAACAATTATTTACTCATAAGTACGTGTTTCTCTTTTTCTGTCACCGTTTCCTTATTACCCTAAAAATAAATCATCTACAGTGTTTGGTCCCCCGCCCGGATTTCGCTCCCTAGTGGGTGAACAATGCACATACCTCAAGACCACGGGACAGATCAGTAAAAGCGTATTAAAAGAAGTTTATTTTAGAAGTTGCTAAACTCTGAATGTTTTAATATAGTTCAATCATTTTTTACGGTTGACAGTCGAATTTTGGTAAATCCTTTTAAATTAAACGACGAGCACAACTATTAGGTACGGGTAGAGTAATTCAATTTGCATGAGACATTTGAGATACTAATCATTTGCCAGTGAAGATTTTTACGATATGCAAATACTTTTTATTTGCCTCGTATTATATTGTCGGGTATCGACTTTTAATGTAATATTTTATAGCTGTTTTTATAGTGTTACTTTGATCTTTTTGTAGAGATATTTCAAAAGCCATTCGAACCTCCTGAAAAGGGTACATTTACATTTGTACAAAACAATCCCCATTCAAAAGCATCGTTGCGATTTTATTTTACGACAATCGTATTGCTGTGAAATTAGTTTTGAAAAGGGACAAAGGCTTATACTCTCATCGTGATACAGAATAATAAAAACTTACGATATTGCCTTAAAACCTCCAAACACAATACCCGTACGCAATGTACATTTGAAACGAGATAATGTTAGTTTAAATTTGTTTCGGCGAAATTATTCAATTTATAATTTATTTTGTAATTTTATTAGCAGTAAGCGTATAAAGCACAAGTACTATTTTCTATGCTTTGTATCCGTTTATTTGAAAATACGAATAAAAAGCATAGAATGATAAATATGAATAAATAATGATTTGAATCATTAAAAAGACAATAATAGCAAGCATATCGGGAGCTGTTTAATGGTACGTATTGAGTAAAGAATGTTTCAGGTTTTAGATGTTTTTCTGAACACTGAAACGTCTAATACACGATATATTCGTATAACACAAGATATATTACACGTTCCAGGAGAATATTATGTTCCAATAACATCTAGCATATCCAATATCTGTATGACCATAATGGTACTGAAGCAGATTTTTCATTACTGTAATTACAAAGTGGATAGTTCGTCATCAACCCTTGTTCCTACACTATTGAACACGGACTTGTACACCGAGCGTAATGAAATTCTCAGAGTGATGGAGCGCCTTAAACAAGATAGATCGAGTCAGACAATTTAAAGGTTCGCTCTTAATTGCCGCTCAGACATATTGAAAATTGCTTTGTACGTTTTAAAACTGTTTCTAAAATAAGAACTACGACGTGACTATTTATTATTGCTTTGTGGGACAATGGGCAAATAATGTAAATTGATGACTGTCAACCCCGATTAAATCTGATTGGTTAATGAATGATATACGTTGTCCTCCTTCACCCCATTCCCTCTATTTGGCCACCAGCTAGATATGTGGGTGATGCCATAACAGGATTCTATGCGAGAGGTTGGTCTCGGTGAAAAGGCCAGACTTCTCCTCCTTGGGGACTGTCCGGCTGCCTTTGAACAGTCCCTACTCCAACGTTGGAACCGTTTAATGGGGTCATTTTTTCATCGTGACGCCTGGTTCCAATGCTCCGCCACGCCACCATGTACTAAAACAGAGGGATGGGTGGCAGACCTCCAACATTGACTTACCCCGACCGCCAACGCTAACCATCAAACGGTCGCAGAGGACAGGGAGGTCGGCAACAACACACTGCATCTCCTCTTCCTCTGCGGCCCCACCGCCAACTCATCCGACGTTGCGCCCCAGTTCGGTCGCAGGAGTCAGGGTGCACGATAACGACACACCGAGACACCTCTCCTCCCGCGACCCCTCCTCTATGGACGCATCCAGAGCGGGCCTTGGGGAAGTCAACTCGGAGCGTCCCCTCCAGGGATCCTTCTTGGCTTCACCGTTGCGGCTCAAGCCACGGTTACTAAGCCCCGTCACCACTACAAGGTGAAGATCCGTCAAGGGGGATGTAAACTGTTTTAATCTAAAGTCTATTTACAATTATATTCATTTATTGACAATTAATTATAATTACGAAGCGTTTGTGGCAGAGCTTGACAGGCCATTAGTAACTTAATACATTAATCCGATATGTACATATGATGTACATCCGCAAATATGGTGTTATTGTACATATCTATTGAAGATATTTAATTTTTTTTAATACTTAGTTTTTTATAATACAGCTTATTAAAAAAACTAGAACCATTGACAGTATTTTGGCTAATAGAAACTATAAATGTATAACTGTAACACTCACGATGAGATATATTGAGATGAGATATACAATGAGATATAGTTGCATAACGGCGGAATCAGACAAACTGGACCGGCGAAGCTACTGCCGCTTATTAGAGCTATTCTGTCGATTCCCCTGTGATTTGCAAGAGTGTCTCAATTAAATATATTATGCTTATGGGCATCGGTAGTATCGGAAATATTTTGAAATTATCGATCCTAGAAGAAGTATTGTGAGGACTAATCATGTAGAGAATCAAATTTCTTACAATTCTTGTCCTTACAGTTTTACTTTAAAATAAAAAATGGCTGAGTTTCATTCAAGAGAAAACGCTTTTTCTTTTAAAAAAAAACATTTTTGGAATAAACGCAGGAGCCTACTTTTTGAATTTACACCCCGTTTTTTGAAGTGACCCCCCGAGGGACCTACGAAAAAAATGTAGGAACTAATTATTCACGGGCAAATCTATAATTACTGGACTATAAACTGAATACATCAATACTTTTTAATTAATAAATCGTATATGTTTTTTATGAAAAAGTATAGTTTAAATTAATGGCTGTATAACAGAAGAATATAATGATGATGATAATGGATGTAATGTTTTGAAGAAAACCCTTTCGTATCATAAAAAGCCATTAGCGAAATCCCCTTCGCTGCGTCGTGCATACACATCATTCGTTCCCAGCGACAAAGTACCCAGCTCTAGCTATCGACAGAAGCACGTGTAAGCCAGACCGTGTATAATATTAGCTGGTGTCAGCGGTTTCACCTGTGTAGAAAGACTTCTTTGTCAGGCTTGTTTTTATCAATTTTAGTAACAGTCTGAACGTGCAAGCAATATTATTGAAGTTGTTAAATTAGTTAGAACGGGAGCAAATAGTATCTTTATATAGCCAACACAGGTATACCTATTAATTATCATAAATAAGTTATTAATTTACTTGTAATATGAACAATAAAGTATATTATTGCTAACTAAGACAATTTTATCAAGTTATGCGTAATCATAACTTTAGTCTAATGTGGCATAAATATGATTCAAGATTTTCTACTCCTATGGTATGAGTACTCAGATATTAAAAGCTTTGTATTAAATTTGCCCCTGCACATAAAATCTAAAATTCCAAGTCATTAAATGTTCTTCACGCACACAATAACCAATGCAGTGTTCCAAACAAAATGACTGTAAGCTAATTTAGTTGAGGTTCAGTGCTTAGGTGATTTTAACTTGATATTAGCACACCGGAGTACATTATACCGTAATGGCTAAATTAATGTACCGAACGGTAACACCTACAACGTGTTCCGCAAAACCATTACCGTTAGTTAAGAAACATTGTACTGTTTTATACCATTACGTCGACGACGACATGCCAAAACATTTGCAAACATGTTATACAGATGCGTTGGTCTTCTTTCTCCTTCCCTCTCCATGGTCCACCGATATATTACTACATAATACAGTAATAATGACATACATGGCCCATGGAGGTGGGAGAAAAGGGGGCAGCGCATCTGCATAACCGTTTGCGAACGTTTGTGGGCGTCGGTAGTCATGAAAATGGCTCCGGCTGCGCGTTTGCCCTCCTATACCTTAAAAAAATCCTAGCCTACAACGGCTACTGCGGCCATCTGCGCAGAACATATTATAGTGCACAAGTGAACGCGAAGACACAATTAGACTCTCTATTCCCTTATTCTCATATTCCGATGGGACGGCAATACGAAACGATCGGAGAGAAATCAGGCGCAGGACCGACGGCTTAACATGCTCTCCGAGACACTGGGTGTAACACCACCACCATCCTGACTCCGAACTGTTATTAGAAATTGAAAAATCCCAATAAAAATGTTTGGCCTACTCGGGATTCGAACCCGGGACCTTACGTCTGTGCTTGAACACACTTACCATTAGACTACGAGGCAGTCATTACATGTTATATAATATACTAGCTGTGCCCCGCGGTTTCACTCGCGTTTAATTTCTAAGAAATCCATATAAACTTCAACACCCTATTTCACCCCTTAGGGGTTGAATTTCTAAAAATCCTTTCTTAGCGGATGCCTACGTCATAACATCTAACTGCATGCCAAATTTCAGCTTGATCCGTCCAGTAGTTTGACTATATTTTCCAAAATAAAATATAGTCTATGTTACTCGTGGATAATGTAGCTTTCGAATGGTGAAAGAATTTTTAAAATCAGTCCAGTAGTTTTTGAGCCTATTCAATACAACCAAACAAACAAACAAAGTTTTCCTCTTTATAATATTAGTATAGACATAATTATATCCCACGATATCGCTTTTGAGTGATAGCCCGTTGAACTATCACACGACTATACTAATCTATGATCAAGATTGGTTGAGAAAAAAGGTACATTATTTACATATTTTTTATGTAATAAGTGATGCAAAATGCAGCTCCGTTTCCCTACATGACCCTATCCCTAATAGGCTGCCAGCTACTCACAAACTGCCCTAAATGCGACAACATGGCTGTCTCTTTTTTTTATAGCATAGCAGGCAAACGAGCAGTTGGGTCACCTGATGTAAAGTAATTTTAAGGTATTATGGCGATTGCAGCGAATTGATCCGGTATGAAGCATCGTCAGCAAGTTTAGGTTAGTTATCTTACAAAAGATGTTCCACAAGAGAAGAGAAGAGAACAGTATCCCAAAAAAATCCGCAAAATTAATGCGAAACAGATTTATGTCGTTAAATATAATTTTAACGATAGTATGAAAAATATAAAAACATAAGCCTGTATTGTAGTACATTTCACGCACACAGTCGCTACAGACCATAGAGGCACACCGCACCTGTATCAAAGGCAGGCATTACAGATTCACACGAAACACATTAAAACCAATCTTATTTTAATGAAATAAGACTCACTTTGTGTTCGAACTGCAGCTGTGATCTTAATCAACTTCCATTAATACCAAAGCCGGTTGAACGTTTTGTTTTTGTCCCTTTGTTGTGTATTGGAAAACACGTGCAGATTAAGATTCACGCGAAAATTTTATTCAATGCTATACGGACAAAGCTTTATAAAGATGGTGTTATAACTAGAACCTAGTTGATTTGAACTACATGAAAGGGTGAAAATATATACGAAAGAAATGTTTCTACCCATGGAGGTGGGAGGAGAAAGGAGGGCAGCACATCTGTATAGCCTCTATGATGATGTCTATAAGCGTTGGCAGCAAGGACGTACAAAGGGGGAGCAGGTCGGGGCAGTTGCCTCCCCTCCCCCCCTCAAACCTTAAAACCTTAAACTCCCATTACCTTCTACTTACTATGAGTAAGTAGAAGGTAATGGAAAAATAAAAAATAAAACCCGGGCACGAGATTTGCCCCCCCCTGGCTCAGAATCTGGGTACGCCAATGGTTGGTAGTCATACAAATGGCTCCGACTGCTCGTCGTAGCGATCAAAATATTATGGAAATGAAACTAGTAATAAGTAATGCAAATCTGGTTCACATATTACCGTTTCTTTGTGACAGCTATGTTATCGTGTTTCGTGCGGCTTGTGAAGCTTCCGCTGGCCCACTGCAGGAGAGGTTTTTATTTAATGTAATAAGAGTAGTAGTGAGAAATTGTTTCGTTTTTTTCCTTGTTGTTGTATTACAATAAATGTCTACAAGAAAGAAGTAGCGTTTATACATTCGGAAAAAACATCCAACAGAATACCCAATTGTACATTTACTTCGGTGGCCATATTTTACAGATTTAATCCTTTTTAGTATTAAGTTCAAGTTTATACAATCCGAACAATGCGCGAACCGTGACTTCGTTATAACAAAAGCAAAGTTTTCGTTTCTAAAACTTGTTTTAATCTTATTTAAAGCATCTATATCGCTATCTATTTGACTCGTATGTATCTTTTATAGTAATAATTTTACGTATTATGATTGAAGAAAGGTGAATACACTTTACAGTTCATTTACATTATTATAAAACTAGTTGTACCCCGCGGTTTTTATCCGCTCAAATTATTTTATCGTGATGTAATGTAAATTATTACTATTGTATTAAATTGTAATCTCTAACTGTACTAAATTTCAGCCAACTGCTTTCAGAAGTTTTTATTGAAAGAATAACAAACATACAAATTTGCGAATTTTTTTTATATGCATTTTATAAATGCGAATTATACTATAAAAAGAAGAAAGTTATTAGGAAAACATTATGAATTTTAACGCGGTATTTATAATTATGACGTTTCAAATTAAAGTATTTTACTTTAACAAACTGTAATGAAATCCTTTAAAGTATATCAAATTAGACAATTACAGAGTTTATTAAATTTAGATATTCTTCACAGCAATGCAACATTATATAATTCGTCGAGTTTTTTTATTGTATAGGGGGACAAACGAGCAGTCGGAGCCATTTTTATCACTACCAACGCCCAAAGACATCCGCATAGAGGCTATGTGCTGCCCTCCTTTCTCCTCCCGCCTCTATGGGCCACCGGCTGCTAACACACCTCACAAAACGCGACAGCACAACTATCACTTTACGCCGGTCTCGAGTAAGCCTATACCTCCCCGGTCGTGCCGGCCCCATTCGGCTGCATGCTAGCATAAGTGTGGCACTACGTGTTATAGCTAATACGATGGAGGCACAAAGTCCTAGCCTGCGACGACTTTGTAGTTTGTGAGTGTCCGGGAGGCCCGGGGGCCCATTGGAGGAGTGGGATAAAGAAAGGCACCGGATTTTGATGGTCCTTCTCGTTTACAATTTCGTTAAGTTCGTCTCTTTGTGTTCTACATATTTAGCAGTTATCTGACTAAAGAAAAATTACAAAAACGGCATCCATAGGCGCCGGCAGCGGGGTACAAGGTGGTGCAATTGCACCTTGCTGTCGGGAAGAAAGTATTAGAAGAAAGTAGCCATTGAAAAATTCCGTCTGTCATTGTCAGACCGATCGTAGAAAAAGTACTTAATACTCGCATCTCTGTTATCCACACGCTATAGGTACATGTTTAGATTTATATTTTATGTTGGTTAATAGTTGGTATGTATAGACGCAGATGCACCTCCCTGAAAATAATCCTGGCCGCGCCCATCACTGCAGCTATAAATATTGTCAGCAAGTGTAAAAGTGATTTTTACAAGCACACAAAGATGAGTGATATGAATTAACAGCACTTGCTATTATGGAATTCACTTTACCCTCAAGATTTACTCAAATAATATGATGAAGACAAATTCTGCTAAATCTTACAAAATATTCACAAGCTTCGGTCAAAACATTCACTTTCAATAGCAAAGTATTTCAATTTAATAAACCATGTTAAAATTCTTAAAAGTTTATTGAATTAAACAATAGAGATATTCATAATATTCAATAATAATTAGTCGTATAGTACTCCAGTTAATACGATGGAGCCACAAAGTCCTCGGAGCCCTAGGGCTAGGATTACAGCCGCTATGCGTATTGTACTTGTATATACAACAGATGACGTCAACAGTTATGCCACTTCATCCGATTTAACTGCCTCCGTGCCATCTCAGTTGGCAAACAAACAAACGGCTAACAATGTAATGCTGTCTCTATACTATTATATACATTATTGCCAATTAATTGCAATCTCCATGCGTTTGTGGCATAGCTTGACAAGCCATTAGCAATATAATACATTAATGTTATATGTACATCCGGAGTATAGTATATTATACTTACCTTCTGAGTATATTTCTACTTTTCCTCCATTAAGGTAAAATAAAGTAGTAGCATTTGGTGGTAGTTTTCATAATAAAAATGTATTACTATGTATAACTGTAACTGTACGAATTGGACCGGCATGATGTGGGGTACCTGCCGCTTACATGATCTCGGTGTTAAATACCAGCTGTCCGGTAACATTTCGGGCGGTGGTGCGAGTAAGGGGAGGAGGGAGGGCAACGCAGCTGTATGACCTGTTTGCGGATGTCTATGGGCGTCGGTAGTCATCAAGAAGCTCTGACTGTTCCTGCCCCTATACTTTAAAATCTACTTTATATTATTTACAAAGTGTGTAATTAGAGACGAGTATCTCTCACAACTTATAAGTTTCTGCTCAGTTCACACAATATGTTTAAACATAAACAGTGTCAGCAAGTGTAGGCGTATCACGCGCTACATAATTCATGAAGCGCCCCATTACAAATTGCTCGCACACATTTTTTGCTATGAACGCGCTATTTACATGAGAAACGTTACTCCGCAGAAACATTTCCATATCTTACAAAAGATACTCCGTAAGAGTGACTTACCTTGAGAGCTGCGTTATGCTATTTACTATTTTAATTTACGTTTATATTGTGTGTTTAAGGCTTTAGTTGTCATGGACCTTACCTGCCACTATAATATTATAGCGAAATATATTGTTAGCATTATTTTATTAACAAGTATACTGACCAATTGCTTAAGCTGCACGAAATGCAACAGCACTGCCACAACTTCACGCCGACCACAAGCAAGTGGTACCTCTAAGGTCGCATTACGAGCAAGTGGTACCTCTAAGGTTGCATCACGAGCAAGTGGTACCACCACGGTCGCATCTCAGACTATGCTGGCTGTGGTGTCGCGTATCCTGTGGTTTGTATTGTCTCGATGACTTAGTAGGAGGACTTAGTAGAGTAAAGGAAAGCAAAGGCCTTCATAATTTCTTTTCAGCTTCATATTGTTTATATTATTAATCAGTAATCATAAGTTTTACTAAAATCTTCGTCTAGCTGTTTTGAGAAAAGAAAAAAATCTTATTACAAAACTACACAACTTTACTGCAGACACATAAAACTATTTACACTAGCTGTAAAATATAATGTTTCCGGATAATAAGCGCACGGCATTTGTAAAGGGGCCCCGATATAAGCCGGATGATACTAAGTAGCCCAATTATGACGTTTCAGAGATTATGAGCTTATGGGGATATCAAAGCAACGCGAACTTAAAGTCTCAAAACTATGTAGTAGGTTGTTAGAACGAGCGCGTAACAGTTATTTGAGGTCCTTAGTTATTCTGTTTGTGTATTTTGTAAAGTGTGGAATGCTGAGGTTGCTTATTTCATTTTATTTTACAGCATTTTAATTAGTTTTTTGGGAGATTAAAAAAAAAAGTTGGCTATATTTATTCGCGAAGTCAAAGGATTAGGTAACACGGCCAGCAATGTGAGCGCAAGGGAACTGTTTTAGTTTTTATATGGCACGGTTCACTAGAGTGCTACGTCAATCCATCACAAAAAAGGATTAATTTGTCTATACCATTCCCATTCATTGGACTAGAAACTTTTTTATTACACAAATAGAAAATACATGTTACGTTCAATTTAAACTAAAAACAAAGGTTTTATATTTTATATAAATAACTAAGTATTGTTATTGGCTTTTATTTTTATGGCTTTATTTTAGGCATTTTGGACTGAGCTTTGATGGATACAATGACCACATATGTCAGTTGTAGCCTCTCTCAATTATATTCATCATCATCATCAGTCGGAGGATGTCTACTGCCAGACACAGGCCTCCCCTATAGAGTTCCATGTCACAGTCACGAGCCGCTTGCATCCAATCCGGCTCTTCGCCACCTTGACGACTTCGTAACTCGTCGGTACACAGAATTGGGGGCCTTCCAACATTTCGCCTTCAGATGCGGGCCACTCGCCACCTTTCCATTATAATCTTTTCTCTACCGAAATTATATTGCTACCTGCCAACACCACCACCATCACTTGCATCACCACAAGCATTTTTGCTTAGTAGTTAAACTTAGTAGTAAGTGCACCTGTAAAAGTGTCTTAATTCCAAATGTATGGCCATCATGGACTCTTGGACGTTGTTTTATTATATCTATAGGTATATTAATACGTGAAGCAAAAACTTTAGAAACATTTTTACAAAAATTGCGCGGATGAAGGAGTATGAAATTTGACACACTTATAGTTTACGTGTAAGAGAAGTGCGGAACGCTAATACCTATATTTTAATACCTAATAATATTTATAAAGTACTTTAACTTAATAAATAAAACTATCACAATATGCATTTGACACATTGATAATATATATGATACACGTAATTATTGATAAAGTTTCTGTGTCTTTTGCAAGTGTTAAAAATTCTACATAAATCTAATTTATAAAATTCTCGTGTCACAGTTTTCGTTGCCATACTCCTCCGAAACGGCTTGACCGATTCTCATGAAATTTTGTGAGCATATTGAGTAGGTCTGAGAATCGGCCAACATCTATTTTTCATCCCGATATTCTCACGGGATCGAAAGTTACGCGGGTGAAACCGCGGGGTGCAGCTAGTTGTTTATAAATTGATGTACCTTGGTTACAATGTCATAACATGTCATATGATATTTAATTTTTAATTACAAAAAAGTATCACTCAGATCGAATATCGATCGTCGAGGGTCCAATAGTGTGCATAAAATAACATTTAGAACATAATTTAGTTCAGTTAACACAATGAACGTCAACTGTGAGTATTTTAGCTCTTGAAAATACATTTTTAACATCTACATTAGACTTGATTGCATTATATATTAATCACGTAAACCGACAATCAATTTGTACGATCAAATTAAACATCATAATTTTATCGTTGGATCTGGACAGCAATTCGAACAATCCTTTTGTGAACATTTCATTATTTAAAAGGTTCCATTGTTTAACATATAATATTATTACATATGTATACAAGTATTGCGATGTTTTTGACAGAAGTAGTGCCGCACTGCGTGCTTGCATGCAGCCGAATTGGGCCGGCACGACCGGGGAGGTACCTCTCCCTTACTCGAGAACGACATAAAGTGGCAGATGTGCTGTCGCGTTTCATACGGTGTGTCAAAAAATCATTATATTCAATTGGAACGAATTTAGAGGTACTCAAAGAAATCTAATTAAAGCCTTCTGGCCCCCATCACTAGGGGCCATTTAATTGCCAATTATTTATTAGTCCCAATTAGAACCTCCACATTCACTACCTCTATCAGATGATCAAATTATATTTGCTAGTGCCGTATCGTCGCCACAGCTACAAATAGTGTCAAATCAACTTGTGAGAAAGTTACACAAATATGTTATCGGACACAAGTGCCCTTTATAATTACTGTAAAGACTAGTTAGCCTGGACTAAGGATGGATCTAAGCTGGCCTCGTTATAGCGTATAAGTGTTCGCACAGACACAAGTATACTCTTAATACTCTGTACCCTATAGGAGAATACATATTCCTATGAGATGGTAATCGAACGCGAGTAGATACCTACAGTTTAATGTACTTTGTCTACAGAGCTGGGGTGTGTAAAGCCATCAAATTCCTGACTCCAGAATGTCGAGATTGAAAATACTTAATATCACTTTTAGGTCCGACCAGGGTTTCGCACCCAGACCTCATGAGTGTGGGTGAACAATGAACATACTTACCACACGACCACGGGACAGATCAGTAAATGTGTATTAAAAGAAGTTTATTTTGCGAGCTGCTAGGGTGAATGTTTTAATATAATTCAATCACTTTATTTATACTGTCGCCATTCGAATTGTGGTAAATCCTTTTGAATTAAACGACGAGCACAACCATTAGGCACGGGTAGAGTAATTCAATTTGCATGAGACATTTGAGATACTAATCATTTGCCAGTGAGGGTTTTTACGATATGCAAATATACTTTATTTGCCTCGTATTATACTGTGAAGTATCGACTCTTAATATAATATTTTATTGCTATTTTATAGTATTACTTTGATCTTTTTGTAGAGATATTTCAAAAGCCATTCGAACCTCCTGAAAAGGGTACATTTACATTTGTACAAAACAATCCCCATTCAAAAGCATCGTTGCGATTTTATTTTACGACAATCGTATTGCTGTGAAATTAGTTTTGAAAAGGGACAACGGCTTATACTCTCAACGTGATACAGAATAATAAAAACTTACGATATTGCCTTAAAACCTCCAAACACAATACCCGTACGCAGTGTACATTTGAAACGAGATAATGTTAGTTTAAATTTGTTTCGGCGAAAGTATTTAATTTATAATTTATTATTTTATTTTCGTAATAGCAGTAAGGGTATATTTTACATTAACTCTTTTCTATGCTTTGTTATCAAAATCAAAAAATATAGATCTAATCTAGATTCTCTTTCTACGTTTGTTTCGTGTTATATATTGGAGTCATAAAAAAGATAGCGATAAATTTGAGAGCTGTAATTAAGAGTATTATAACTATTTTTCAGCTATTAGACGTTTTTTCCGTACTTCATCAAACACATCCTTTAATAGACGGAACGGTCCCAAATATTTGTTTTAATTTCAAATCAAATTATAAATTGAAACTCACATATTTCTTCCATTCGCAATTTTTATCGTAGAGTTAAAAAACAATTATTATTCCACAAGTGCAGAATGTCCATGTACTCTGTAGAACATATTATGTAGAACGATTTTCGAAATACACAATATCGAAACACAAAACATGAGTTTGTTTCGCCGGCTCTTCTCAGGACAGGCTAGGGTTGATCCGGTGGTAGATTTAATTGTTGACGTTCAAAAAGTAATTCCTGAAATTCTATTTTGAATAAAAATTTCACTTCACTTCACTTCACTTCATTTAATTTCATTTCATTTCATAAGATGAATAAATAATTAAAAGAGTATTTATAGCGTATGCCCATTTTATCCCAGTGATTAGAGTACGATAGATACGCATAAAACCTCAGTTATGGTGTCGTATTGAATATCTCCAGCCAGCTATAAAAAGAAGATATCTTAAAAAAGTTTCGTGGTAGAACCTCTAGGAATATTTTATTCTGTCAAAATTAGCGATATCGTCGTCTCTTCTGGAACTATATCTTTGAGGCTTTTGTAACAAGTACAATTCGATTTAGCCAATTTAAGGCGGAATATTAAAATTATATAAAACTTGAACACAAACTACCTACTTTCGCGAGCTCTCTTGCTTAATTGCAAAGTGAGTTATGCAAATTTTCCTTTATAATTATAAACTTGATCGAAGTATTGTGTAAGAGTTAGGGACATTTATCTATATACTTTAGGAAATTTGATTTGTTAGCGAAGCTCCGTCAGAAACATAGCAAACAAACTGCGATGCCGGCTACTTACTTGCTCCTTTGAAACTCCCGAGATTTCCAAGGGCTTAAAACTTATGAACATAAAGTTAACAGCGAAATAGGATTCCTAATATAAACGTCATTTGTAATGATGGTCCCATGCCAACACTTACAAAATAACGTTTAATATTGTCAAGATATATAAGAAGTAGTTCTTTGCGGAAATTATAATTCATTAGAATATATTGCCTTTGCAGTGTCAAGTGACGATGTATAAATAATTTGTAGTGGATTTATTAACAATCGAGAATACTTAGATATATTAATACTTGGTTACATTAAGACATAATATTATCTCACCTCTCGCACACATGATACTGTCGTTGTGTCTGTTGTGCTGTCGCTTTCCGTGCGGTGTTTGCGTTTCCGCTGGCCTATAATAGAGGTAGACAAAAGAATAGCCCTCCTTGTTTTTCATATCTCATCTGTATATCATCTATTCTGTGTGTGCTTATGGGCAGTGGGAACGCAAAAAAAAGGAATTTGCCCCACTATACCGTTACAAAAAATATGATAAGTAGTCCTCCAGTGTGTACAATATACAAAAGAGGAAACTACTGAACCCCCATAAGTCTGGGTTCTGAAGTTCATCCGACCCTGAATGTCATCAGACCCTGGATATTATCTAGACCTTAACTCTATTACTTAAACGATCCAAGAAACAAGTGAATTGCAATATTTTATTACAGAGTTCCGGTGACAGGCTTCCAGCTCCATCATCCGACCCTGAATGCCTTCCATTTCTATGAAAGGAAGAAATATTAAAATTTTTCCGGTTTCAAGTTTCCAAGTTCGGCATTATGGTCTTTGTTTGGCAGAGGACATATTTCGGCTGATGATGATGATGATGATGATGATTATGGTCTATGGTCCTTGTCGAGATAAATAAAAGGAGCATAGGTACTCAAGAATCCGATATTTTATTACAGAGTCCACGTGCCCAATTTCCAGCTCAATTATAGGGTCCTGTATCCTTATTTGGGCTTTTGTTACACATTTTGTAGTTACTTTACGGGTTTTAACACAAACAAATATTTATGAAAAGTACTAGCAACTGACACACGAGCCGATTTGTAACCACGGTTGGTGTAACCCGGCCGAAACGTCGAGCAAAAGGTTTTGGCTAGTACCTTTAACAAATATTTTATCGTGTTAAAACCCGTAAAATAACTACAAAAAGGTCTTATTGCACAAGACAAAATAAACAAGTCTACACCCAATGATACCTTATAGCTCAACCGTCAGACCTCAGATATCACGCAGCTCTAAAGTCTCAAGACAAATTAATCGAGCCCACATTTAATTGGGCTCTCATGTTTCATCACTTATTTCCCATGAACACGTTCCAGCACCTTCATCATAGTCATATCATACAATTTTCATCAAGGTGTGAAGTTCTTGTCAAACCAAATAAAATAAGCCCGAACATTGTCTGTTTGCTTTATTTTATAATAGAGTTCCTACGGCTAACGTACGTCGCCAATACTCAGGTCGATGGTTCTACAATAACGTTTTGCAATCCAACATAAACCTGTTTTTGAAAACTGTCCTATTCTTTTTCTTACGTGAAAACTCATTTAGCGTCGTTAAGACAAGGATAAATATATTTTATTAGCTCGCATCACCAACAAGACACTTGGCGTAAGAAAGTTGAGATAATTTGTAGCGCTACGCAACTTGTAAATATGTGTGCTACTAAATACAGGTCATTGGTACTTCATGTATTGAAGCTTTCATTCTATCGGCAGTCCCTATGACTACCTATTTTTTAATTTAAAATGTTGTTTAAAATTTAAATTGTCTTTATCTTACAATTACAAGAATTGCAGCTATAAATATTGTTAGGAAGGCAAAGTAATTTTTTTACAAGAACGTAAAGATGAGTGATAAGAATTGAAAGCACTTGCTATTACGGAATTCACTTTACCCTCACGATTTACTCAAATATTGAAGTTAAATGCTGCTTAGACATGCAAAATATTCAGAAGCTTCAGTCAGTAACACTCACTCATCATATTACCTACGCGAGTTCAGTTTAAAATATTGTTCCTGTTCAGTGAGCACTTGTTTATTTTTATTATTATTTTTTGTGATAAACTTTAAGTTCGTAGTAATGTCAAATTATACTTATTAGGTGTTTTCGTGACAAGCACAAACTGTTAGTAATATAAATGATAGAAATCTGGTTTAATTGCCTATTAAAACTGAATTTTATATTGAAGAGGCCAATAAAATTATTTGTTTCGGCAGCTTGTCCACATGACACCGTCGTGAAGTGAGAGCTACGCTGTCACGTTTCGTGCAGCTTGTCAGTCTCTCCGTTGGAGAGGAGGATGACTCTGTATAAAAATAATATCTCTGGGCCTCGTATTCATCAAAAAGCTTCCATCTTTGGTTTGTCCCTTATCAATTATAAACTAATATTTTATCGACTAATTATGTTTATTTACTATTTTGAATGTATTCATCGTAACGGTTATCTACGAACAAAGAAAATATAACTGAGATTTATATCTTTCCATGCCAGCAAATCTCATAGTTATCTCTAATATAACTGAAAAGTCTGTTATTTTCGGTGCTTTATCTCAATTCAGAAGTTTTGTCAGCCAACCAGACTAAACGCAAAGTTTAAATTAATTCTACGTTTCACGCCGAGATACTGTTTTGGATAAGAGCGAAAGTATCAAGGTACAACTTTACCGCGATTAATTTTTAAATATTCATAAGGCTAGGTCGATGTACTTGATACTGATACAGAACGTGACGCGCCATGTCCACGGATGCTTTAATATGAACTTTTAAACTATGAAAATATTAAAGCAATTTAAGATTACAACGTGGCTGGTGTGAATTTCGTAGTGCGGGATATTGGTCTAGCGGTACAATGTACTCGGTTCCAGTCCGGGGTCAACTAAAAAGTGTACTAATGAGATTTTTCCATTCCTAATCAATTAAATGACTAACTGCCAAAGGTATGATCCATTGCAATAATCAGTCCATGTTTGATGCAAGTAACGAATAATTGTAAAAAAGGAAGAAGTTAATTATTGCAAGTCGAAATCTTACTAATATTATAAATGCGAAAGTTTGTATTTTTCTTTGTTTGTTTGTTACTCCTTCACGCAAAACCTACTGAACCGATTTTCATGAAATTTGGCAAACACAAAGAAAGTAACACAGGATAGTTTGTATCCCGAAAAATGTTCCTATGGAATGCCTTTAGATGATTTTCTATTTTCCACGGGATCGAAATTTACGCGGGTGAAACCGCAGGGCGCAGCTAGTATCCTATAATTCTTATACTCTTGCAAAAAAATATGAATTAATTGAACAAGAAAAGATATTAAAACATTGACCAAGCTAAAAGCTATTAAGCCGTGGCAATGGCAGTGCAGCCATTTTATTGTTACATGAGGTAACATTATTTTTTATATTTACATTTTTACTAAAGTCATAACGATTGAATTTACTAATTTCACAGTTGCCCATATTATTGAATAAAAACACACTGACTTATATTTAAAAAATATATACTAACATATTTTCTTTGACATACAACAATTAATATTTCTACGAAGACCCACTGCAGAGCCCTCCAGCGTTCGATTCGAATGAAATGTCCATTTTACGGTAATTAATTAAATTAGTAAATTCGACAACCCGAACTCTCTGTAAATACACTTTTATTCGCTGCGCAGTGGAGAGTCGACAATCCACGTTAACAATGCCATTGTATATAATTATGAAGCGGCTCAAAGAGCTCTTTCATATTCCCTTTCACAGCAATAGTCAGGTTCTGGATAAACCTAATTATTTCATCCTTTTATCATTTTATGAAAACCTAGGGAGTCAATCTTTTATTTCGAACTTTTACAGAGATATTGCAACAAAGGGATGCCTAGAACGGTGTGTACATTGCACTAATTGAAGTAAGTAAGGCCTGAATAAATTTGTTTGGACAATAAAGACGCTTAAAACTGAACTATGTTCTATTGTGGGGCTCCAAATTGCTAATTTGACCGCGTAGATTTAATTATGCATGCCACCCAGCGAGTGGAGGTCATAAAAGAGGGGTGTCACAAGCAGGCTTGTTTATAATGTAGCAAGTAACGCAATCTAACCCGACCCTGGCGCGCCAAGTATTAACTTTTTATTAAACGGAACAAACTTTGGAGGTTTATGTGCACTTTAGGGGATACGCGTCTAGTTGTTGTTGTAAGTACCTGTTATAACAATGTGCCCAATTTGCCGCCATTACGGCGTGCTACGTTTTGTGATGGCGAATTTGGGGTTCCATTTCATTTGAAGGTGAAATCTTTGTTAATATTCTAGCCTGTTACCTGGATATTATCATCAGCTCCAACCGGTTTGCTTTAGGAAATACGCCGCGCTATATAAACTGACTGTCTAAGACTGTCGGTCCCCTGCTAAACACATACAAGTCATTTAGTCTACTCTATGAAGTAACGCCATTGTTAGTATTCTAGCTTGTTACCTAGGACAGGAAGAAATGTACATCATTGTCAGCTCTGGCCGATCAGCTGCAGGATACGTGCTTGTTTCAATGAACTTCAAGATTAATGATCCCTACTAACCAAACTGTTAGAGAGACAGTGTTCTTCATTTTTTTCTGTGGTTCAAGTAATAAAAATAAAATATTTAATCTTGTAGATAACATAAAAACATTAAAAGAATATCGAACTAAAAATGAATTCTGGTATTTTTTTTGCCTTTTATAAAATACAGTAATATATTAAGAGGTAGTGCCATTAGTAAGAGGTAGTGCCACACTGCATGCTTGCATGCAGTCGAATTGGGCCGGCACGACCGGGGAGGTACCTCTCGCTTACACGAGACCGGCGTAAAGTGACAGCTGTTCGTGCGGTGTGTAAGTAGCCGGTGACCCATGGAGGTGGGAAGAGAAATGAGGGCAGCGCATCTGTATAGCCTCTATGCGGATGTTTATGGGCGTCGGTAGTCATGAAAATGGCTCCGACTGCTCGTTTGCCCTCCTATACCATAAAAAAAAAAAAAAAAAATACAAATTCATAATGTTTTAAAATGAGGTTTATGAGTATACCTATACTATATCCTTTTAAAACTACAACCTTTTGATTGTTTCTTTATGTTCATCATCAATTGATTTCAATTAAAAGTAAAATATTACAAATACCTCGGTCGCATTATAAAGCAAATTACAAGTAAATGGGCGGTAAACACGTCATAGTTCTGTAGCATAGGTGCTCTATGAAACAAGTGTCCTCTATATAAAGTAAGTGGATGGCAGAAGTGTACTGCGGCCAAATCTGTCCGGCTCGCCGGTGAAGTATCCCTATTCATTAACGCCGGGCAGAAATTATGGCCATGCGATGTATTTTGTGCGATTTACGTGAGTGGTGCATGGCCCAGCACCGCGTAATTTACAGGAAAGTGTACAAATAGATTTGGCAATACGAGTCGCATCGGTTATTTATCACTCAACATAAGGCAAACATTTGGTTAACAATGTAAATACACACTTCTTCACGCCAGGCCCTAAAAAAAGACGAGCAGCAAAGCGAACAAGCGCCAGAAGTAACGTAAAGAGAGAATAGAATAAACATCAAGCAACCTATCCTGGTCATGACATAATTTCATAATTTATTTGCTATTTAAGAAGACTATCTTTTTTAAATTTAATATAATTGTGATTTTAAAACATAATAAGAGAGATTTCAAACATAATATAATAAAATTAATACGTGAAGCAAAAACTTTGTACCCCTTTTCCAAAGAACTGCGGGCGAAGGAGACTGAAACTTGGTTCAGTTAAAGTTGCCACTCATTTTTATCAGCCTTGTATAAAGAATGAAGTCAGAAAGATAATATTTTCATAAAATATGCATTTTATAAAATTAGTTAAATGATATAGATACGTTACACATATTATAACAGTGTAAATGATAAAAAAGTTTTTATAAAAGTTTTAAAGCATTTTAAATCTTGTTGAATGGACATCAATTCGCTTTATAAATAAGGGAATCCCCAACTCCATGTATATTTAACAATAAAATATAGTAGGTAAGTACCCAGAAACGTATTATGTTCTCCAATAAGAACAATAAAAAGGGCTTTTTTACCTTAAGGGGGGCCAACCAATTATAGAAACGATTTGGTCACTACCAACACCCGGAGACATTTGCATATTTATTATGCCAACGAACTGGGTTACTTCCTCCAATGGGCCACCGGAAACTCAGAAAACACCCGAAACGCTAGTGATATAAGTGAGAGCTACCTCACAAACGTGCGGTCCCAACTCAGCAGCAGTAGTGACATGGCACTACCTGATCGTGATGATAACAATAACCACTACAAATTTGAAACCATTCACAACTGGGGCCGGGTTCATTCAAATAAATAAACTTGCGCAAAAGTCCCGCTCTAAATCATGCCAACGTCCATGTAAATCCCGGGACCCTTCTGACAATAAATCAACATTAGCCCCCATTACGAATTGATCATCGTAATTAAATAGTTGCGGAATTAATCACTACCCGCTAATTCTACAGGCGAGGATTTTTTATTTCAAACTAGCGATCCGCCCCGGATTGGTACGTGTATAACCAGAGCTGGGTTGATATTTAAAAAAAAATAACGGCCTTGCCAAAAACTGGCTCATGGGAGAGGAGAAAAGGAGGGAATCTGCGTAAAAATTGTGCTGATATCTATGGGTGTCGATAGTTATTAAAAGGCTCCGATTGCTCTTGTGCCCAAAAGTTCAGTTAAAGTGCGGAATCACATTCGTTTAAATGATCATGATTAAAAGGTATTAATAGATATGCGAAAAGACGTAAGCGTCGTAAAGCATTACACCATTTACGCTGTTTTAAACCGAGCAACACGATTTTAGACCGAGGGTTAATACGAGATTGTCTCACGATTATGATTATATAATTATTGAGAAATTAAAAAAAATAATATTTGTTATTATTATTATTATATATTTTTCATTAAGGGCGCTATAATCAGTCTTTTCGATAACATGAGTTCTAAATATACCTTTTTCTTCGTAAATAATAATGATTTTCAATTTATAAACTTCACAGATCCTATAAAAATATTTGTGCTATGCGGAACCAAAGTTGATCTTCAATCGATTATTTCCATTTACGAGTAATTTGCCTTAAAAAAACTCAATTTCGGCACTTTTTACCGATAGCACCCTCAAACGACAACCAAAAAAACATACCAGAACACACCAGTTGTAATTCTTTCACACTGCGTTAAGGCACGCGGTGTGAAAGAATCGTTTCTTAAGGAGGAAACTGAAGGAATAGAAAATCAGTCAGTTTGTACGACTCGGACCCGCCAGTCATCTAATACACGCCGCCGTCAGTTGATTCAGCGAGAGGGTGGAGGACCCCCAGCTGAGTTGCTCTTAGTCTGGCCTCTACCCCCAAACCAGTCCAGTATGAGAAACCCTGTTCGGTATAGCCTTGGGGATCACAGAAGCATTCACACCGAGTATTAAATTAAAATTTAAATATATTCATTTAATTAACGAAAGTATTTTAACTTTAAATAACAAAGTAACTAATTGCTTACTTCAAGGAAATTTGACATAATTTATTCCTGACATTCATAATGTTATGATTAATTACCTAACTCACTGTCTATAACTATTTAATTTCCATAATTATGTAATACACTAAGTTTTGTTCTATAAAAAAGAAAGTGAACTTTTTTATAAAAGTTGTCTGTCACACCTGATAGTTAGGTACCCCTTCCCTCGAAATTTGAGGATATAGTTATCAGGGTAAGTCAGGTTCAACCTGACATAAAATATTTATCTTCCATTTATTAGATTTGGATAAAGTTGTGTTCTATTTAATCTCTCTGATAATAGTTATATAATTATTAATAAATAATAAATAATATTAAAATATAAGTCTGATAATAATCATACCGCTATATTTAAAAAATAAATAAATAAATAAATATCTGTGGACTTTACACACCACGTTAGCCCAGCCCCGTGCTAAGTACCGGACGGACTTGTGTTACTGGTACTAGACAACGGAATATATCTAATATGTTTTATACATTTTTGAAATTGTATATATTTAAGATTTTTATTATAGAGATACATATCATACATATATAAAAATCCATGACCTCGGCGGGATTCGAACCCGCGACCCCTGGCGCAACATGCTCCACTTATCCGAGCCCTGTACCACTGCGCCAGCTGCAGCGTGGTCGTCGTATTACTTAGGTAGTTAGCTATACTTTAAAATGCTGTTAAGATGCAACTCTTCGAATGTAATAATGTGCGATGTATATTAATATATGAATTATATTCAATCGAAACTTTATCGCTATTCAAATGATAAATACTATATCCCACCCACTTCTATTTTAAACAAAGAAAATTCTCGAATGTTGTTAAAACAAATTCACAATTGTATAATAATGAAAACGTTTTAAGCACGAGAGTTGTGATTCATCCATGTTCAGAAAAAGCCGTAATTCTTTCCCGTCCGGTCCATATAAAATGTGATATAGTAAAGTACTTGAACCGCTTTGTTCGTAGCGGGCATAACAACTGCATGTGACGGATCCTAAGTAACTTATGCGAGTTTAATGTACGTTGCTTATGAAACATACGCCATTTTCGTCTTCTTTTAAACGTGTTTTAGTCTTTGAAAGCGTTGAAATACTAATAGAGATGTTATTTCGTCACAATTTTGCTATTTTATAAAATACCATACAGATTTTGCTTTTATTGATAAAGTAGTACCTATCTATTGTTTGCATCTGTGGTTGAGCATTAAGCAGTCAAAGGTGAACCTTGTTGTAGTCGTTTCTTGGTTGTATCATTGTTATACAATTTCGTGATGGTGCCTGAATTATGATAAAAATAATGATGATAGTAATACACAAGTGTAGAAACATACTAGAGACTAACTTTGAGTCATGGGAAAGTCATGTGAAATAAGTTTCAACTAGGTATCTATTAATAGAAGTTACGTTTCACAGAAACTATTAACAGGTAGGTATGATCATTAAAGGTCGATTAATGAAGAGAAGTATTCGAAAGAAATTATCTATTACATATCTTATCACATTTTAAATCAGACAACATTAATAATTTAGAAACGGTACATAAACTGTCGGTCTCGCTGTGCATCACTGACTATTATGAAAGTAAGAATAAAGAATTTATTTAATCACAAATTATGTTATAATTTCCCGGAGCATGCTTCATGTCAACAATAAGTATTTTTTTATTTATAATATTGTAAATATAGGCAATCACAAGATCGAATAAATGAAACATTCAATAGAGGATTAAGTCCTGTGTTAAGTAAAAATATTTTATTTCCATTTATCATACAGCTAACTAATTAATATTACTTGTGTATCAACAACAATCAGCCTATGAGATATCATAGTCTTAGGATTATAGAGAGTACTTTACAATACCTGTGTGATAGTGTCTGTTTGTGTGTGTTGACATACCCACACGCTATCACACAGGTACTCTGTACTCTCTACTCTAAAACGAATCCGCATTGTACCTTATTTT
>LUGF01041219.1:12402-46217 GCA_001625245.1 Calycopis cecrops | reverse complement strand
AACACGGGTATTAAAACACTCGTAAACTATTTTGAAACTCGCTTTGCTCGTTTCAAAAACTCACACTCGTGTTTTAATACCCTTCATTATATGACAGTTGCATAAACTACTATTTTTCTATAGAACCATAAAAAAAAATTTGGTTGAACAACTTTAGGAATGACGTAACAAGAGATTCGTATAGAGATTTAAGCGACGAAAATTCCAAATTGAATTCGAATGGAAGAGGTCTCTTAAAGGAGGCATTGTCGCTTCGTGAGCGCACGTGTGTCGGCGCCTCGTCTTTTTGTAGTTTCCGCTCTAAGTGCATTCCCAGCTTAAAGTATTTCCACATTTATTTTAGGTACACTTAAAAAAAAATAAACAATGTAACATATACGATGTAGTGCAATTATTATAAAGTATTTACATGATCAACAGTTAGGGCCATAGAAAATCTTTTTTCCCTTAATTTAACAAAACAAATACATTTTTATGAGACTGTACTTTGATGAAGTAGTAATAATAAAAATTGTTTGACTTACACGTTACATATGCTGTGTTTTTTGTTTGCTTTTATTTGGTAATTTAAATTATTTAACTTATTATTACATAAGAAAGAGCCTGAGCCAGCTGAATTCAGACCACACAACTGAAGTAAAACTTAGTTATTGATTTAATATACAAATTCCTTACCGTAGTCACAATGATTATATATATATATATATATACCTATATATTATCATATTATGCAAATTTTTTGAATACAAAAAAGTTTAAATCGATTATGAATTTGAATGACAACTTCAATTGGCCTCGCCCGATATGTGATTTTTGTAACGCTCTCGCCAGCTCACTTCCTGTCATGTCAAGCGCGCGTATAGAAGTTTTACTTTCTACACGAGTATGCATATTTTTAATAAATAAGAAGTGAAAGTAGTTAGAAACAATTATTATACATGTTTCAAAACGAACGATAAGAAATAAGACCTTTATGCTACTGTTTATAAGTCTACTATTAAAAGTTATATTAATATATTCCAAACCTACGCCATAATAAAATATTACACTAAAATCCTTGTATTATAAACTGTAACTCCTCAAATAGTGCGACATAAAAGACGCTCTCGCCATGAATACATTAGCGAGACAACGCGCAACGCCATGACATAGTTACCTACATATAGGAGCTACTGATAAAATATTCATAAAATGACGTGTGACTTTAGCGCTTAAATTACTACTAATTATTTACCTTATTAATTAGTATGCATTTTACGGAAAGTTTCATTTTTGGCATTAAATAACATTTACGTGTATAGTGTATAATAGTAAATAAGAATATTTGTAAATTAATTTCGGTCAACTAGAGATTAGCGAAAATTAAAATGTACTTAAAAGTTAAGACTGCCATAATATTATATTTTTTTTAACTTACATGATATGATTAACCATTAAATTTTTTTTACAAAATATTCAATAATAATATGGGGGTTTCCAATCGCATGCTATTCGAATTCAACTAATTTAGCTACGTAAAACATTATTACGCTAGTCGATCTATTGATATACCTCATAGTGTTTGTTAAATTTATTAAAACTTGAAAAAAAAACTTGCATTACAAATTCAAATATGTTGCACGTACATTGTGAAACTGAAAACATTGTAATAAGTACAAAAAATCTTTACGATATACGTGAACAAGCTATTAAGTAAAATGTAGCGCCATTCAGAAATGTCTCTAATAAATACCATAATTCTTTTTGTTCCCGTTTGATATTTTTTTTATTCATTCATACAACATGCAACATTCTGCATTTATCGTTTTGTTTTTTATTATATAATTTATGTATTTTAGACGGTACACAAAGTTTGCCAGGCCAACTAGTACATACATAAATAACATACAATATATATTTAAATGACGTAGTTTACGACAAACCAAATAAATAAACAAAAATGTTTATGAATTAATGAAGGTAAAATATCCAAGTGCTGTGAATTTTGTCATTACATAGATTAGACGACTGCAGATAAATTTAATATATTATTACATTTTATTCTTACATTATCAAACTCCTAAACGTACGTTGTAAGTCAATCCAGTGGTTTTGTGTATGATACGAGAATAAAAGATTAGTAAAAACTGTGAAAAGTAAAATTAATGCGGTAACTCGTAGTAAGTTACAGATGTATGAGTGAGGATTCACTGGTATTCATTTTTAAATGGTAATGGTAGGCAAACGAGCAGTCGGAGCCATTTTTATGAATACCGATGCCATTAACTCCTTTCGTCTCCCACCTGCTTGGGCCACCGGATACGAATTTTTTAAATATTAGTTTACATTGTGACACACGAAGATTAATAAAATTAAAAACTAATTATTCCCTCCCTTTTGTGGGGCTTCCGTGCCGCTGTGGTCTCCAAGGCTATGCCGGACAGGGCTACACACACCGGACAGACCTGTGGGGAGAGGTCATACTCGGTATTCTCCAGTCGTCCCTCTGAATCAGCAGAGGACGGGTCCGCATTTAACATCGATGGCGTGCTCCTTCGGAGTACTGGAGCTAGGGGTCAGATGGGAACCTGGCCCCCATTGTAAGGTTCCACGTCCTAGTAGGGACTTTTCAGAGGCAGCCGGACAGTCTCCAAGGAGGAGACGTGTGGCCTCTTCGTCGAGGACAGAACTCCTGTTGGTCGCAGATCCGGAACCCTCCAATTATAGGCTTTAGTCGGTATCGCACCCCCTATAGTCCGACATAGGCTTAGAGGTCACCAGGTCCCTAGGTATCATACATAAATGTATTCCACTGCGTCAACAAACAAAAAATATGTGAAGAAGCTTAAATGATTGTTACTTTCCTATTTTATTTCGGGACAAACGAAAGATTCCATTTTTATGTTATTTTATCGCCCATAAAGGTCTCTATAACCATAGTAAGTAACTCGATGCGTTGCCGCCGAACTGTGCGGGCACGACCAGGGAGGTCGATCACATCTGTCTCTCACATTACACCGCCTCAAAGGCCATTTCTACAGACGCGCTTTGTGCACTCTTTGATTTCCGGTGGCCCATTGGCGGAGTAGAAGAAGAAGAGATGAAAGGCATCTGCATAACAATGTCTGGATGTCTAGGCATCAGTAGTCAGCAAGATACTGTGACTGCTCGTTTGCCCTTTATGCTATAAAAACGCAGATACGTCACCTAAGTTTATTCATTTTTCTTATTTCACAATCTTACGAAACATATATTTTGCTACTGGAAGTATTATGACAGTGAATGTATCTGTGTGTAGTACACAGGTACATCGGATACCATGTAACATTGGCATAAGAATCATACACCAATTATTACTGTAGATTTTCACGACCGTCTGGTACGTAGTTCATATTAGATGTGGGTATAAGTATATTAATTGAAACTCCCTTTTATTCATAACTGTATTCAAGAGTAGAAGAAAGTCTGACGATAATTATAATAAAACTAGTTTAAAAATTGTACAATGCTCGGTTCTTCAATTGCTCTCCAGACAAAGCACAAGTTTATGTCTGACCATCAAAGACACTACTGCGTCAATAGAAATTAAATGTAAAGGTTCCAGAGTATTCCACGAGCTCGTTTTCTCATTCTAACACAAGAGCATAGCGGACTGGACCGGAGCAAACAATTTATAAGTACGAACTAGAATTCTCAATGTAGAACGAAGATTCGTTGTTAACAATAGAATCTCATAGATACGGCGCTCGGCGTTTAAATGTACGTAATTCTAACTGACTAAAGGATATCAGAGGAAGATCTTTTTATTGCTTTAATTTTGTCTTAATTGTTATTAATAAAGACGTCCGCAATGATAGTGGTATCCGCAACTTTCTTTCTTTTCTTATATACCTAGGTAACTTTTTTGTTGTTATATAGGTATTAGTCCTCGGTAACAAAGGTTTGTCCCTTAGATATATTATAAAACAGTACTAAAACTTATCGACTAGTTTTCAATAGAATACTAAGCTGACTGAACAATTCGATTTAAACAGTTTCCATTCTTTCCACGTAGCAAATTACTAATTAAGAACTTAGGTGCTGCAAAAACCTAATTCGTATTCCGCAATCCATAGCCTCTTCAAGATTGTTCTTTCAACAGTCGGACTTCTATTAATGTTAACTTTTTCTATTTTATTTAATTAGGTACCACAAGAAAGTTAATTAAACCATACGAGTACATACAGCACTAGTGCAGCGTTAAGTTGTTTTAACATTATTTTTTTTTCTTGTTTGAAAGGCAAGTGTCTCCTACGAACACAAAGTGTAAGTACCTATAACTGTCTGTTAAATATATTCAAGTAAAGGCCACCAACACAACAGGCACACACGAGGCCGGCAACTTTGCAACTACATCGATGCAGTCGAACCTTTAATATAGGGGCCTGCGTTGAGGGTAGACCATCAGACTAGTAAAAAAATCGACCCTCAGAAAAACCCGTGCGCGTCATGTAAGTTAAGTACATGTACATTGTACAGCAGTGTAGATTTCAATAATCTTACGATTTAAGCGTAGTATAGGGAAATGGCGAGTCATAAGGATGTAAAAAAAATACCTTACCTACCTCGAAATACCCAAGCGCGTTTAGACTTTTTTTATTTTTAAGGAAGTCTTTTAAGGATTACGTAAAAATATAATCGGACGATTTTCATGGGGTAAGGTAGCTAAAACCAAAAATATTGTGTGGAGCGTATAACTGCTGATAACTGTATATTTCCCACTCTGCGTGACCCTTCCTACTCACTCTTTCTCTATCTTTCACTCTCTTGCACCATCTGTACACTACCATTCCAGTTAATAGCTTCCAAAAGTATTCGAAGATATTGTCGTACCAGCTGACATTTTAGGACATTGTATAGTAGCTTTAGGTTCTTGAAGAAAAACAGGCGAATGTGGTCGTAGACATTTATTTTGCGAATGTTATCAGAGTACACAGAACGGAACATCTTGAGCGCAGGAGACAAATGACAGATGACAGAAGTGAGAGACAATACAAATTATAGATTATAGATTATAGACGCACGCTTTGCAAGAGATAAAAGTGGTGTTGCTGTTACTAAAATTAAATTATCTAAATTACACTTGAACAGACATACTTTATGTTTATTTGCCACTTCATGTTTGTTCGTTTGTTTGTTTGTTACTTCTTCACGTAAAAACTGCTGAACCGATTTTCATGAAATTTGGCACTCACAGAGAGTATTCTTGGATTAACACATACAACAGTTTTGAATGCTTTTTTACATTTTTTAAAATTTGTTTACTTATTATTGTAATTTGTACACTTACCTCCCCACACTAAAATGAAAAATGTAACATAAACTTTTTTCGTTTTAGGACTTAATGTTCATAATAGTATGACGCTTTAGTCAGCAAATTTTGTTTATTTCGCTCCCCTACTATTAGCGAACAAGTTGCTGCGTCTGGCGTCTTGAAGTGTCGCTCCCCGCGTCTAGTCGCTGCATTCAGCGTCTAAAAAACGACTTAGTCGCCGGAAACCCCGTCTAAAAGTCTCGTATGTGCTGTCGCCCTAAGGTAGATAACCTTCAGACAGCATATCAATAAAGTTAAAAAGAGCTCTGGTTTTATTTAAATTGTATTAAATGTAGTCAAGTATCTTCCAGACATCACGAAATGTGGTTAAGAGCGATATTGGATTAATGTTGTGTAGCCTTTGCACATATTAAAACCTAACGTACAGACATACCGCAATCGGTTGTAATTTTTTTTTTTTTAATTTCTAGTACTGGTCTTGAAAAATCCACGAGATGATTTACAAAATCCACCATACGGGATATACGATTTCGGTAGGTAGGTATAGGTTATCCTATCACTATTGACTGCCTCGTGATGTAGTGGTAAGCATGTTCAACCAGAGACGTGAGGTCCTCGGTTCGAATTCCGTGTCGGAAAAAAAAATATTACGATTTTTCAATTTTGAATAACAATTCGGATTCAGAAAGTTACATCCTTGTGCCTCAGAGAGCACGTTAAGCCGTCGTTACGCTTCGGAATATGAGAATGAGAGAATATAGAGTGTACTTGTGTTTGCGCGCACACTTGTGCACTGTAATATGTCCTGCACAAATGGCACGTCTATATTTGCTTTTACATAAGTAAATAAGAGGTAGTTCCTCGCAAATAATTAAAAGTATTCGATAATTTAGACAAGTATTTGAAATGAGGCAAACTCGCGTAGCGTAGTAAAGAAAAAAAAGTAGAATTCGGCCGGAACTACCGTGGGAGTATCTCTCACTCCCATAATACTGCCGTGAAGTGGCTGCTACGCTGTCGCGTTTCGTGCTGTGAGTAGCCGGTGGTCATTAGAGGGAGTAGAAAGGGAGTAGAAGAGGAAAGTAGGGCAGCGCATCGGCGTAATGATCATGTGTTATGTCCATGGGCGTGGAAAGTCATTGAAAGGCTGCCGACTGCTTGTTTGTCCTCCTATAATTAAATAAAGAAAACTTGAATTGTGTTCACTTTAAACAGTAGGCTCCAGTTTTAATGAAACACATCTAGCTATTTGAAAATATTCTGAATAATACTCACTGTAGTATTTTCAAAACTATTTAGTTTTTGCGTTTTAAGAACATAAATTTGACTGAATTATTTTAAAAACTCTGTATTTTACTTAAATAAAAACATAATATTCTTGACCCCTGGAAACCTTATCGGGTACAACATCTACAAATGTAACCTTGGAACAAATAAAGGTTACCAAATAAATGTAAATTGAGGTACGCAATAGGTCCGACCTTTTAAAGGATCAAAACACATATAACTTATGTTGATATAATTCGATGAATTTATTTTCTTTACAACACATTATATGTTTCTTATCTGTAATGACTGTATAACGTAAATCAAAAACTTCGGGTACACTTTTTCGAAAATTACGCTTACGGACGAGTATAAAATTTGGCACACTAACTCCCTTTTTAATAAACATAGAAAAACTTTATTCAAGCATTAACTATTTAAAATGACAACTATCAAATTCCATATTAAAAAAAACACATTAAAACTTAGACAGACTTTTCACTGTCTACGGATCAAAAGTATGGAATTTGACATAATTATACCAGTTTTTACTAGGTTAATGCTTGAATAAAGTTACTTTATGTTTATTAATAAGGTGGTTAAAGTTTATGTGTAAGAGAAGTGCAGAACGCATGCAGAAGTCCATTAATTCAATAAATAAAACATTACAGACACTACCGTGCATTTGATACATTAATACATGACACCGTATAATTACGAAGTTTCTGTGTCTTTTGCAAGCGTTGAAAATTCTCCACAAATTGAGTACCCACAGCCACAATGACAATAAACGATTATAGTCTAAGTAAAGTGCACTAAACACTTATTTTAGTTAAGGTACTTTAGTAAGGGTCAAAAGCATATACAATATCCTCGGGAAAAGGGTCTGTCCCCCTGTCGTCTCCCTGAATCCGAAGACAAAATAGTATTCACTTGTCTGACGAACCGACCGGGGTATGTTTATTATGTTACCGCCTAGCCTGTAAGAAGTCCATCTGAAAAAAAAGAAACAAAAAATACAATATCCTAGTTAGCGACAGATGCAAACAGATTTATGTCAACTTTAATATTGTCGAGTGTACATTTTAAGCTTTAGCTCTTTACTACATTTTCAACAATGAAACGAGGGATTTATCCTTAAAACCTTAAAATGTATCGTGTCGCGGACAGATAGCAATTATCTCCTATTGTTTATAGCTTGACTCGTTTGTGAACGAAATTGTTGTGGTCTAGTTGATAAGCGATAAGAAACGTTGTTTGCTTCGCTTGTAGATACCTCTCGTATGCTGTGGGTGTACAAAATAACAGTAGCTATAACTTGTGAGTGGAGCAGATACATAGAGTTTAAATTACATTGTTTGCATGAAACATAATATCTATACTATTATTATAAAGAGGAAACCTTTGTATTTTGTTATGTTTATAATGAATAGGCTCAAAAACTACTAGACCGATTTCAAAATTTCTTTTACTATTACTTAGAGGATTCTTCCGAATCCGTATAGGCGATATTTGATCCCGGAAAAACGATTTTCTATTTTCCACGGAATCGAAATTTACGCGGGTGAAACCGCGGGGCACAGCTAGTCTAAAATATAGTTGTAATATTGTCACGAGCGCTGTCAGATTCATAGACGAAACGATGGTGGAACGTTCCGTTATCATAAAGTATATAATTATTGTAAGATGGTTTCTCGTGATGATATGGTAATTCTCAAAATGACACAATAAAACACATCAACATACGTAATCACACATCGCGGTCGCCCGACAAATTATACTAACTCGGTGTTGGTCGGAGCGAGCCTACGCCATTATCTAGATTGCCGCTCTGTGCTCGAGCGTTTGTCAGACCATATCCTCCATTGTTTTGACAATTACTTAAACGGAATTATGTAACACTAGCGTTTTTATGTAAATGTAACACAGTTAGTTGGTGGTTTAAATAACATCATATAGGCCATCTGAAACTCACAAACCGCATGAAATGTAAAAACGTTTTTAGTAAGAGGTAACTTACTAACACACTGCATGCTTGCATGCAGCCGAATTGGGCTGGCACGGCCGGGGAGGTACCTCTCGCTCACATGACCGGCGTAAAGTGACAGCTGTGCTGTCGTGTTTCGTGCGGTGTGTAAGTAACCGGTGGACCATGGAGTGGGAGAAAAAAGGAGGGCATCGTATCTATATAGTCTCTATGCGGATGTTTATGGGCGTCGGTTGTCATAAAAATGGCTCTGACTACTCGTTTGGCCGCTATACTTTAAAAAAAGCGTGTACACGAAAAATTATCAAGCTGTTTTAGAAAAAAAAGAGAGAGAGGGAACCCTGATTTGGTCGTATCTCCGCAAAATATAGAGATGTTCGTAATATTTTCCCCGTTTGCTGCAACAAAAAAAAGAATTCACTCTTTACCACTGAAAATGACAGCATAATGGTCACCGCACACATATCAACTCGGAAAGGGAACCTAAACGCCTAGCCTAGAAAAGCGAAACCGATACGATTTCGTTACGTTTCCCATTAGTGTGCGTTGCAGTATGGAGTTTCATACAAAGAATACAAATACGGCACGAGGTGATACGGTTACGATCCCACTCCGAGTTGATAAGTATGCAGTGTCCATAATGCGGTCGTAAATAATTTCTGTTAAAGCGTTAAAAGAGGGACACTACGAGAAACAATCGATTAAATTTCGGCTGCATCGTAATACAGTCCACGATATATTTAGAAGTTCATTAATTCGACGCACTTTTAATTGGTGAACTTATACCGAAACGGTTGAGTGGCAAATTGCAAATGACCATGCCGTTGGATTCTCTGAAATTCTCGTCGAATCTGATAGCAAAATCTCGAAAAAATATATTAAAAGTTGAAAATAACATTTATATAGCGTTCATACCCATAATAATTTTATTTTGAATAATTTATTTATAAATTTATTAAGTGACTTATTAATTTAAAGAAAGATATATTATAACGAGGAAGATACCTCTGCCATGTTTTTTAAATGGGGGACGTCTGCACTGCTGTCGTCAACAACTTCACGACGATGCTGGTCCATGGTAGGTTTTCAAATAAAACTATTCCAACTTCACAACAGCTTAGTTTTATTATCTGGGCAGCGTATCGTCGTCCCAGAGACTTTCACACTGTACGACTACTTCGATTAGAATGATTGCCTCGTCGTAAATTGAGGAGAATTTATATTGCAAGTAACACGTGTTCAACTAATTAAGCTAATGATTGCGATAAGAACATTCAAGAATTTACACTTTTACAATCAATTGTTCCATTGTAATAAATCAGGTAGTCTTCGCGCCGATATATATAATTAAAATTGTAATTTAATGACTAAATATTGAAATTTTTATTTTAAGTAGGTACCTACCTACTTCAGTACTCCTCTGAGGTGGAATCAAATGTGTCCATAGAAGTAAATGTGTTAACAAAAATATTTTAATGAGCAAGCCATAAGCGTTATTATCACCACAATGACTTGTTTTATGCAAACGAAGC
Source organism: Calycopis cecrops (assembly GCA_001625245.1). NCBI lineage: Eukaryota > Metazoa > Arthropoda > Insecta > Lepidoptera > Lycaenidae > Calycopis > Calycopis cecrops. The sequence goes on along the minus strand of LUGF01041219.1, from coordinate 36,139 downwards.
TTGTTAATTTTAATGAACTTAAAAGGATTTCATGGGCGAAATAAAGAAAAAGTTGTTTACTTTTAACGAGTAAAAGCCAAAATTTTTTTTCAACGCAAAACTAAAGTTTAAAGCCTAAAAAATGTTTAAATGAAGCTTATGTTTTAAACACAAACTATAAGAGGCACCAGATATGTGGTATATATAATATGTAGTGTGAATTTGAGAATTTTAAAAGCCCAATTGGAGAGATGTGATAAAAACTCTGGCAATAAGGAAGAGGTAGTGCCACACTGCATGCTTGCATGCAGCCGAATTAGGTCGGCACGACCGGGGGGTACCTCTCGGTTACACGAGACCGGCGTATAACGAGTATTTTGTACCAACGACAGGTAGAGTCCTCCACGAAAATTGAGATGTACCATACAAAGATTAGCTTGTATAAGTATATTAGTGTTAAGTCGAAAGAGTTTTCTCTGACTGACCCATGACGATTGACGACAGACTTGACCGAGGAGTGCTTATCGTCTCGCTTACTAACGTCAATTCGCCATATTCAATCAAAGGCATTATTGCATTGCAACAAAACCGGTTTAAAGCATAGGATAATATCGCGTTTATGCGGCTTAATGCTTTGACACTATTTCGATTGATATTGTTTGCAATAATAATTGTATTTCCATCCCAAAGGTGGTGGGTGGTCTGGTGAGTAGTGAATATGAAATATTTTATTTACTCAATTTCCAACTTCAAAAATATATTCGTTTAAAATGACGTCCAAATATATGAAACGTTCAACGTGAAGTTGTCGATAATAACCGTACAGCGGCCAATAACGTACCGTAAATATGTAAAAACACTGATTTCCCTTATGTTCATTTTATGAGTGGGTCCGGTCGAAAATGATAGTTTATTCCGATCCGATTCCGATTCCGATTTCCGATAAGTTTTTATTGCTTTGTACAAAACAAGTCATGGATGATTATTTTTAGAATTAAATCGATTTCAACAAGTCTCAGTAGCTGTTGAGTAGGCAATTCGAGGTTTTTGTTTAGTGAAAAGCGAAGTTTCATCGATCCTCTGCTGGTCTTAAATCGTTTACATAATCTAGAAGAACACATTTTGGATCAGTAAGAACATTCTAATTATTATTGGTAGGTTGTTTACCACCTGAGACTCGAACCCGTCCCATTCTGGAGGTCGAAGGTCATTTACCAAGTGTAGAATTGGCGGTCCAGTACGTCAATGACAAATCCATCAAGTGGGGAGTTGCCAGTTCAAATATCAAATTGTTACTATCATATGATCATATCTATACTTCTCATACTAATAATATAAAGCTGAAGAATTTGGTTGCTTGAACGCGCTAATCTCTATGCCTACTGGTCCGATTTGTAAAATTTTCAGTATTTGATAGTCCATTTAGCGAGGAAGGAAATTTCGAAAGAGGTAGTGCCACACTGCATGCTTGCATGTAGTCGAATTGAGCCGGCACGACCGGGGAGGTACCTCTCGCTTACACGAAACTGGCGTAAAGTGACAGCTGTGCTGTCGCGTTTCGTGCGGTGTGTAAGTAGCCGGTAGCCCGGGGAGGTGGGAGGAGAAAGGAGGGCAGCGCATCTGTGTAGTCTCTATGCGGATGTTTGTGGGCGTCGGTAGTCATGAAAATGGCTCCGACTGCTCGTTTTCCCTCCTATAAAATAAAAAAATAAGGCTATAGACTACTTTGTAACCGACCGCGGTATAACAACGGACTCACATAAAAGAAGTTGCGGACGTCCGATAGTATAAAATTTAAGTTGAAAGCAATCTAATGCATAAAGTAATGTTGTTTGTTCTTCATTCCACCTAGTCATTTAACATCCGTAACGCAAATGAAATGAATACTGCTTATTCAATGAGAGATGAGAATATAGTCGATTTAACATGCAAATAAGTTATGTACCTTGCCAGAACTAGATGTCGCCGTCTAGTTCCTATGGTTTAATATTTAAATATTATAAGAGAGCAAACGAACAGTCAAATGCGTAAAAATACTACCAACGCCCGTAGACATAATTCCCATACACTAAGCAGCCATCTTAAGACTTATCCTCCTCTTTTCCAATGGGCAAACCTCGAAACTCTCAAACTCGGGTAACCCTTTTATTACTTGCTTAAATTTGATAACATTTTAAATATAACACTTTCATTTAAGTAAAACGTTATAAAACAACCTGTAAGAAAGTTCGAACAGTAATTCACAATAAGAAGTTCTAGCGAGTTCGTTGGAAATTACAAGATTTATTTCTGACATCAATTCTATTTCTTACTTTGGTTTGATTTAGTGTCTTAAAAAGTATACACGCTTTCATTAAATTTATTTTTGTCTTCCAACTTTTCATCTGGGCATTTCTCCAAGAAATCACAATATATTGAGACTTATCTTTTAATGTTAATGAAGTAAAATTTTGAATTGCAGTTTGTGTAAGTTTTCTATATTTTTTTATTATTCAGCTCAGATTTTTTTTAGAATTTAAAGTGTTTGCTCAAGTAGCGTTAAAAATAATACAATGTGCCGCTAAGTCTAAATTCTGGTGCATTTTTTTAAATAATAGATATTACTATAACTAATGTTTTGATATAAATTTATTGCTTTATGGCGTGGCTCTCTCTTTGAAAAAATCTCTCACTTACAAGGTACCGGCGTAATGTGACAGCTATGCTGTCAGTTTTCGTACACGAAGAATATGGATACGCTGAGGCTCATGATGGGCGGAGCAGCAAGGAGGGCAACGGAACTATATAACCTTTATACCCATATATCCACGGGTGTAGATAGTCTTAAAAATGGCTTAGGTTGCTGAAAAGTTCTTTGTTAATTTTTTCATTATCTTACGTGTTTGAAAAGGTACTTCCCAGAGTAATTACGTGTTAAAAGTACCAGTAAGGGGAGATAAAGGAGTCGAAGTACGTGTATTACATATTAAAACATAATAACATAAGTGTAAACTTCCTTTGATTAAACTTACTTGTGCGTATAACCTCTCAAGATTATTTTGCCGGGGATCCAATGAAGTTGCCGTCAAGTTCTTCTTGTGAAAGCGACGAGCTAAAGGAAGCCAATAAAAGTTCGAGAGTGTATCTTGTTTCAAAGAGAACTGCATAACATGCATCCTTCAGGTCTTTACCTGAACCTTTGTTAATATTGAACTAAAAGTGCCGGTAGTGAATGTAGTGATCGACAACTTGCAATCATAGTCATTGTTATCATGACAAGAATGGTCAGACGCAAATAAAAAGGTTCTGAATTCGAGTTCCGAGTCATACGAAAAAAATTATAATTTCACATTGCTTTCTTCTTCACATAGAAGCCAATTTAATTAAAGTAAAATAGTTTATATTTGAGTACATGAGATTTTCAGAATCTCGTTAACCTTTATGAGATACAATGAGATCGGAACAGTAAAAACGAAATTTCAGGTGTAAGGTAAATGCAGACAGTGGATTAACATAATTATCGGGAATTTCGGGTCGGGCTCGGAGGTTCCCTTGCACGATCTATTTTATGACAGACGTAAAGACATACGGGTCTGTTTACGGCACTCGATCTACCTGAGCAGTCGTGTGTCGCAAGTGAGGCAATTAACCAGTCTATTATAACGTCAATTTCATCGTACGTACCAGGTTTTGGCATTATTCTTCTGTTGTAGTCCAAAAATTTGTTGTTACAATTGAGAATTAGGCAAAATAAAAGCAAAATTATTATGTATTTAGTTAATAAGAAATAAGAATCACTTCTTACTTCTTTAAGGTATAATCATCTTGTATAGACGCATATCATGTATTTAATATATGCTTGAAGACTGCTTGTTTGCATTTTTTACGTTAAATAATAAAAGAAAATAAGGCTACCTTCAGCATTACAGAAATTCTATTCAATATTACATCTAAAATACAAGGCAATTTATCTGAAATAAACTTTGTGAATATTTAACTGCAAATAGTTTTGATGAAACAATTGGGGATTCCAAATTCGTTTCGTAATCCGCCCAAACAAATTTAATATAAACAGTAAAAATCTAGCTTCCATTCCATTATGTTAATAATGAATAAGTTAATAAAATAATGTTACGTAACTTGTTCCATTATATTTTGTGTTGTAATAACATTTATCAACTATCGCATTATTATCATAATCCAGAACTTTTGATCCCATCGGGTTTGTAGTATCGTCCGAGGACAGTGTAGTAGGTATCAGTTAACAAAATTACTGAAATTATCACTTCTGGTAATGTCTATTGGTTGTACTCATATTGGACTCATTAGGAATCGGTTCATGTCTTTACTTATTCATTGAAAAATAAACAATACATTTCATTGTTACAAAAAGTAGTACTTTATCTATATCAGGTTCTTGCATTGCCTACATACGATGCTAATTAAATAAATAAAAGTAAATTTAAGCGTCAAGTTAAAATATAATATATTGTAATTATATCAAGAGGTAATTAAAAATATACGTGTTTTGTCAAGAACTTGTTGTTATTTTCATGACAAGCGATTCGTTTCTATTTTTTATACGTATATACAAATTTGCTCAGGTATATGTAGATAGCAATTCTTTTGTCTTTGTCCCAAAATAAGCTAGAGGAATAGAAAGCGCAAAATTGTAATTATTGTTTATTTAGTTAACTCTAGCGGGCAGGTTATTTTGAGAGAACTGTTTCGCGGATAAAACTGAGGGAACCAGCAAGTAGTTATCACAAAATTCACAAGTTGTTATCACGACGAGTTATTTCTTTTGTTTATGCAACTCTTATAATTAAAATAATTATTATATTTCTGGAACGTAATAATTATAAAGTCACTTAACATTATAGATGTTGACTTTATATAATTAACACGTGATGCCTGTTGGTTTGACATGTAAGGCTTTTGAAATTTAATGCTTATGAAATTTACCGCACGCATTACACTATGCTTACATAATTTAAGTAGTACCTATTTATGTAATGTAATAATAATCTGGTAGGTTAAGATACAAGATCAGTAAAGAAAATCTCTTTAACGGAATAGTGTGAATATAAGAATATAATCTCGCTTTTTAAGCTTGCGATTATAAAAAAACGTAAGTGCCAATTTGGCTTACAAGAAAAGCTCCATAGATCACTAGTAACATTAGTTCAATTTACTTACGCACAAACATTTACCTTTCACCTCTTTAAAATACAAGAACTTACAAAATATTTACGAGACCTTTATAAAACACATTGATCCAGTCGCCTCTAAAGTACAATATACATCTATTCCTTAGGTGTTGCCTAAAATAACTTAAGTCTCTTCGTAATCCATAGGGAACACACGCACGTAAATAAATATCGGGAAAGTTATGCCAAAAATATCTTAGAGCGACGAAATATATGCCAAGAGAGACGGTCACATGTAGACATTAAATTCAGCTCAGCTGCTTACAATCACGCCTTGCCCGCTGTTCCGTCATCAATCACAGCCATAATCCGTCCAACTACAAAAGGAATGTAGACAGGTATACGTCAGTCGGTGTACCATTACATCTACATTTATAATTATAAGCGGCTTATGTTTTGATGCTCGCACAAATCCGATGTGATAGGATTGTTTTTACTCGTCAAATTTGTACCGGAGTGTTTTTATTTTTTTAACGAGATGTTTCAAATAATTATTATATTAATATAGTAACGATTTTTTTGACCTGTGAAATTTTTGATTGAGATCTTATTTTCTGATACTGACTTCATAACAACGAGATCTCCTTAACCTCCTTTACCGTTCCAAAAAATATTTCACACTACAATAAAAAGTCTTCCACGCTTTTAAAATTTTAAGTAAGACGTATTGTATTACTATAATAACCTTTTTTGTTTAGTCGGATTAATATCACATTGTTTTTTTAGTAAATTAATGAATCATTCATTTAAAGGCTCAATGCATGAGAAATACGTAGGCAATAAATTCAGTTGAGCTACAATAGGACATAGGCTGTAAGACGAACATGTTGCCGACGTGCTTTGTATGTCAGTGTGCCAGTCGAAAATAACTTCTAGAGCTTTTGTAAGGTTTGTATGTGAGCAAAGTTTTACATGCCTGTTTAATTTTTTTTGTATTAGCCTTGAAGTCTTTTCTCATCAATGTGTTTTCAGCTTTTTGTTCAATCAGTAGTAAAACAAATTACAGAGCCGGTTTGTACGGTGCTACTTCGCCTGCCCCTGCAAAATTGAATTTTTTTCAATTTCTACTGCACTGTTCTTCGTCAACGTTATTTACTTTGTGATAAAAAAAATGTTTTCTCAGCTGGTTTACAGGAGAACTTTACTTCTAAAATTATATTTTATTACTTAATTTACATCTAATTATCTGAAACAACACTTGATTTATTATATACATATTGTGAAAAGCCGTTCAATAAGCGTTGTTTTAAATTAAATTTTAATTTTTCTTTTCAAGATTCTTAATAGGTTTCTTTCATGATAATGTTTTACTGATAGGAACAAGCATAAACAAATATTATAATCGAAATAGTTTCTTCTTATTAGACGTACATTACGTGACCAACAGAGGTATGTATTCCTTTCATATAAATAGTATATAAAATAGGCCTCAAACATTTTAGCTAATATGTGTGGTGTGTTACTGAATAATCTTTATTCTCTAATAATACGAATGGAACGCTGTTAAAGACAATTGTTATATCACTAGTCCACAAACTGGAGCAGCAAATTGCTCTACTTGGATTTAGTTCACAACTCTACATAAAGTGGTTGTGCAACACCTTTAGAGAGATATGAAACTGTCTCAGAATGTTATCCGAATATCCTCACTCAGTTCTATCTCAATCGAATGGGTAAAGTATGAGGGTATTTGCCGACAACTGTGATAATATGATTTAATATATTACTCAAATCTAAGTGTATTAAATGAGATAACGTTGTTTAGTATATAATTATTATTTAGTGATTGGTAAATTGAGAGTAAATGCAATAGTATAAGGTATTTTCAATAAAGCATTCGTTCTTTAACATATTGTATCACATTTCGTATACTAATAATATAAATCTATTCTAAAGTCTATCCCTAAATAGAAAGCGACAAAATTTGCGAGAGAGTAATAAATAAAGTAGGATATTTATATCAGCTAAAATATAGGTATATTTATAAAAATACTAGCTGTACTCTGCGTGCGTGGCTACGCCACAAACAGATAAATCAGCATGACCTGTCATATCAATATATAAAATTCAGTGGCGCCATCTGTCGAAAATTGGTTGTCGGGCGCCTGCAGAATAACTTTACTAAACCAAACCATTTGGTTTTTTTGGAAGTAATAACCAAGCCCTTTAGTAGTTGGCATATCGACAGGTGCGCCACCTACCGGGTCCAATTGTACTTTGTAATCGCCCAGAAACTTTCAAAATACCCATATAAAATTTGAACCGGTTCAGCCGTTTAGAAGTTTATTCGTTTTCCCTTAGGTATGAAACATTTTCTCGTGTAATAAAATAGTCTATTTTCATCAGTGATAATATTTTTTTAGATCGGTTCAGTAGTTTCGGAGCATAAAAATTAAACAATTAAATTTTTCCTCTTTATGTTAATTTTTTTACAAGTCTAGTGTATGCTTGTCTAATCACAATATAGTATATTTGTGCGAAGTTCCGCTCTACGTCCCTACCCGTGGTCCCTACTGACGGGTTTGACAGTAGTTTAATAGTTATTGTAGCACTTCGAATGTAGTTATTCTTGTTAGAACTTTGGACGATATTATTAGATTAGCTCACAAGACGTCTCATGTTTGTTATTTCGTCCTCATCTGTTACATAATATACACTTGTCTCATATTGACTAGTTCATTAGTTATTATACAATTGTTGTTTCTATATCATAGTTAGTTTATCTTCTCTGTTCTTGTAACAAGAAATGCCAATCAATAATCTAAAAAGGATATTTTATGTTAGGCTGGCTTGCCCAATATTTTTTAGATTTTTATCACATTATCTATTCGCAAAGCTGTAATTGGTCAATTATTACCTATATATGGAAATTTCCTTATTATGATAAAAAGAAACATTCTGGTAGCGTAACCAGAAATATATAATATATTTATTTACTTATTTTCATTGTGCAAAGCGGCAAACGGAGCAAGTCCGCGTCTTTTGTCCACCGACATCTATAGATAATCGCATAATTGTCATGCAACATGCGAATATCATAGATGTTGGGCTCTTTCCCTTGTTTCCTCCCAAGGGTCATCCTCTACATATAACAAGGAAGCTCAGAAACCGCGTGAAACGAGATGGCTTGGTTCTTAGTTTATAAAAATCATCATTATATTATAATGTTAACTAGTGGCTTAATACCATTCCAATTCAGCTACGTAGCAATATTGTAGCAGGACACCTGTTATAAACTTGACCGCTTTGCCACATTGATGCTAACTTTCCATGTTTATTATATTCTCTAAATAATCAAAACGATGAGTGTATGTCAGTGAATAAATAAAGAAGACAATGTTACAATATATATTTTCTGTTCGCAAAAATTTCCATTCGTTTTTAACAAGTTCCTCAAACGTTTTATCTCTATAGACATGTTACGGAATATACAAAGTGCGAAATATTTATTGTACGTTAAAACGTAGCGATGAGCTGCAGGTAAAGTTTTCAGACGCTTTGCGAGTTCAAGCTATTTTGCAACGTTCGGTCCGTAAATTTTCACATACAGATTTTGTATTTTACTAACGATTATTTTTACCCGCTTTTTAACAATACATTTTCATAATACGATTCTAATAATGATGCATACACTTTTTAAAATCAAATAACATAGTCGTAACAATTTGTAATGGGATAATCTAATGTGTGCAAGTTTGCCATTGTTCTTTATAAACGATTGCACCGGGTACTAAAGCATCATTATAATGGTACTTTTATGCCTAGCGGTGTAAAGCTAGTTCACCCGTCACCAACCAACCGCTAAGGTCATGTTGTACGCGCTTGCTCGTATAAAGAATTTATAGCACTTGAGTGTACGAACGAACGTAAAGGTCTTCAGCTCGACAAATGTACAACAATAATAAATCGTAAGCTTCAGAAAATTATGCAACATAGCTTTTGGAGTTTTATTATTGTGTTTTAGAGAATAAAAGGACAAACAAGCAGTTGGATAGATTAAGCCTTTTAGTGACTCTACCCGGTGTCTTTAATAGACACAGAGATTATGCACGTACGTTGCCCTCCTAGAAGGATTAGCGTCCACTCAACGTCGGCGCAAAACGTCTATGCATATTTGTCAATTTCAGGTGATACCTCTCCCACAGAGCTAGAGGTACCTTCTCAGTAATGCTGGTTCAATTGATCTACAATGTAATAATGTCAGTACTTCTTATAAACAGTGTTATAGCTGTGTATCGTCCTCATATTGGAATAATAACTATACCAGTTGTAACTACTCTTGCCGTGCGTACTGTGCCGTAATAGTGACTAAACTAGTAATTTCTATGGAAGCCTATATTTCATCACATTACTGTGCTATTGCAAGCTTGTAATATAAAAGTGTAGCAGAAATGAGCTATTTGCGCAATTTACAAGTTATTCTCTAATACATTACTTAAAGATACTTACTTATTGAGAATTGAGAACTTAAATAAATTGGTATTCTGTCGGTTTACTCTCAATACATTTTAAAAATATTATGTATGTGCAGAAATTATTATGGATTCTTTGAATCTCGTAATCTGAATTTAACAAATAAGTGATTATCGTAATAGAAGTACTTGTTATTAGAAATCGATGTGGCACTTTTCGATTGGATATGGCATATGACCTACGAGCTACGCCTAGACATGCTTACCACTAGACCACGGGGCAATCAATTAAAAAAATAATAAATTCAATTTGAATTCATTAGTACTGAATGTATTTACAAGGACGGTGCAGTAAGATTATAAAAATATTCAACTCTAGATTATGATACAATACGGAAACCTTGCAAACGAATAACGTAGAATTGTACTTTCATCACAAAAAGAACTGTAGTCCTTTCTAAGAGCTGTTATTTTACGCCTCAATAACAATAAATATAATATGAAAACACGTTCGCGTAAAAGGAGTCTTAGATACGTACAAAATCAACATCAATAAAATGTCTGTCTCAAGTATCAAATAGGTACTTTGGTGTTCATGGGATATTTCAAATTTTATTGAAAATCATCGAGAAACTTGTTTATTTGAATTTCGCTGCGTTCAAAGCGATAAATGAAAAGTGATATTCCTGAAGTTTCCCTATTTCTAGAGTGACACTTATCCGAATGTCAATGTTTCTTTTGTAAGAATATTCGTATGTAATCCTGTTGAATTAATGAATATATTTTTTATCGAAGAATTCGATTAAAATACTATTTATTTGTAGGAAATATTAGGTACCATTTCTTTAGTTCGTTACGAATTATCTATGTATAGTCATGTAAATAAAGAATAAATAAAAGAAAAAACCGGCCAAGTGCTAGTCGGGTTCGCATACCGAGGGTTCCGTACCAATCATAGGTGTGTCTGTGAGAGTTGAGCTGAACCACACAAGCAAAGAAAGAACTTGCTGCGTTTCCAAAAAAAAAACACATAAAGGAGTCCTCCAATCGTCCCGCTGAATCAGCGACAATCGATGGCAGAGTGAATTGAGACGACTGGTGTGATTCTTTGAAGCACTTGGACCAGGGGTCAGAATGGGAATCTGACTCCATTGCACATGCACAGTTCTGACAGTACAAAGTAAATATTATGTTGCTGGAGGTTAAACAGAAATAAAAATATGTACAACAGTAATTTTGTGAACCTTTCAAAACAAACACTTTACGCTTACCCCCACACACAATAACAAATGTATATGTACGTAATAAGTTTGCGAACGTAATGCAAATGAGTGCTTGAAAAAGGCCATCTTAAATCGTTTTTATGTGTAACATGGAAGGCGTCGCCTGAAAAAAGAGTTGCTGTATTTAACAATAATTACACCGAGACAAAAGTTCACTTTAAATGATATTATCCTCGCAAGTATAAATATCCAAAAGTTTCTAAGTTAAGTCTTTTGTTTGAGTTTTTGTCCTTTTTTCTAATACAACCATCCCTATTGGACGGAATTTAAAAAAATGTAAATGTATGAATCAAATGTATTTTAGTAAGAGGTAAGAGTAAGAGGTGCCATGTTGCATTGCATCTGAATTCACTAACGGGGAGGTACCTCTCGGTCACACGATGCGCTCATTTCATGCAGTATGTATGTGCCAACTCCATTTACATTGTGCGCGCCCGTTGTGAAGTCATAACTGATACTCTATTATATTATGTACATCTACAATGTATATTATAATAATATATTGTTGATAATTTGTGATTAATGAAATTATTTTCTTTCTTTTTCTTCTTCATATTCTTTTTATTTTTATAGTTGATGGAATGTATTGTCACTTCTTGATGGAAACTCATATTATAATCTTATAAAATAATATACTTTTTTATACAATTTCCACTTCTATTAAACTCAATTACAATTTAACACAACCGGTTACGAAGATTCATATTCTTTCTATATTACGAACTCGGTCCGTGATTGTAAATCAAAATAATTATATAAAGGTCGTTGTTTCAAAATATCATTTAAACAATCATTTCAAGTACTATCAGCAGTTCAATTTGTAGGACGGTATCGATCTTTATTTCCGAAACATGGCTTCGCCATCAGATTATCCCAGTTAATGCTCAAGAATCAATTGCGTTTTATCAGCTGTTTTTATCAAAACCTCTTACCTTTTGCTAAGTTTTTCAGTTAATATTATAAAACTGAGGGAAATGTATTTAAATTTATCACGCTTTATATCGTGATCAATAAAATGTTTAATTCATTTTATTTAGTTATTTATTTATGTTATCAGAGAAATAATAATAATACATATAATAAATATCCATGATCTAGGCGGGATACGAACAGGAAGTTCCTAGCGTAACACACTGCGAACCCGCAAAACAAGAACAATGTCTGTCGTATCATCCCCCGAGGAGCACAAAACCTTCAACGTCGTACGGAGCGTCCGTACTGTGGTCCTCTGTACGCAAGTCCGTACGGACAAGCTAGCTAGGCTAAGAGCTGCTTAAAGCCAATATACAATAAGTATTTTTTTTTAATTTTATAGAATACTTATAATAATAATAAACTTTTTATACTATTTATTACTTAGTATACTTTAGTATTTCTACATTTAGGTCATGTATGTAAATATGAGGTGACACCTACAACTATATTTGAAATAAAACTTTCTTTAGCGGCGATAAGCTGGGAAAATATTATGAGTTCACCTCAGCAAAGATGCTATACGCAGCACAGTAAACTCGTCGCAGATAAAAGTCCACTTTCCTGTGCTACGCTGTACGTTTTAAGATAGTTTAAAGATTTCACTTCTATCGGTAGTTTCAATGACTAGGTACCTAATTTATTTCAATTTATTTGGTGCCTGCATATGCACATACATGCAAAACGTGAATGCAGAATGGCAGTAGTATGCATGCATGAATGGCAATAGACTACGCATCTACATAATATGATGCGTGCTACTAGGACCTGCCATTCGTTTTCATAGCGGGGACAGAAAGGCTGTAGGTACTGCACTCTTTGTATGAACGTATCATACGAAATATACAACTTTATTATGTCCCATAAAATGCGTATCTAAATATTTTATTCGAATTTTTAGTCAATAGTTATTTAAAATTGAACTATAAAAAAACTTACTAAAATTAAACTACTGTTATTTGATCGTGTAAGTACTAACAGTACATTTTTTCTACAACATCCTGTCTATAAAATGTGTTTCGACTAAAACTCAGGTCCATTTGCTCAAATAATAAAAACATATAGCACTTTGTAACAGTATAAAAGGCGAGGCCAGGTCTAAAAAGTTAGAAGCTGTTAACGGCCACTTTGCGCCCACGTTAACTTAAGCACGTTTTGACCCTCCATCAAACAGGTTAGTGCATCTAAATTGTATTTGATTTTGAAGCCAAAACTTCATCACCATAATCATCATCATCATATAATTTTATGTTACCCTTAGTGAACATAATAGATCCATCACCTCACAAATTTTTAACCACAGAGTAACAAAAATGTTTATACATTTATAATATAAACAATTTTAAAGTAGTAATAATAAAATATGTTTTTGATATTCAAAATGAATTTGAGATCGTCGTCAGACCTCAAGTAAGTCAGGTTTATTTATAAAAGTGCACGCCAGCCGCATCTGTACCGCAGATACTCATAATTGGATTGCACTTCGCAAAATATTCAAGCTGGTTCTTAAGTCATTATTCCTCCCCGTTTTCTATATTCAAACAATATATTATTTATTAATCAGTGTTATCAAATTTTTACATTGATACATAGGAGATAGAATTGATTATAAGTTCTGTACTAAATATGTCAAACCTGTATTACAGTAGCAATTGCATCATTAGATAGAAAACAAAATAAAAGGCTGTTAGACGCTGTACTTCTTGCCTAAGCGTAATAACTGAGAAAACTCGGCTAAAGCAAGGAAGTAAATGCCCCGGCTCGACTTATGTAAATTGACGTTGGAATTAAACGATCTGGCAATCACATGATAGTCTGCACAAGATTGCAATGGCAATGCTCAAGATCTCGACCTCAGACACAACCTTATAGGCTTGTTAATTTCGTCATGTTTTATACAATCTCTTCTAAAATTACTTCTAGATCTATATTATGTTAAATATAACATGTAAATAATCATTTATTAAATTGTAATAGTCGAACAAATTTCATCATCCACCACCACCATTCGGCACTATTCCCTATATTTTATACAGGAATTTATAAAAAAGCAAATATTAGGAGTCAACGCACAGTAGACACTCCTGATACGCTCTCATCTAAGTGACAACTCTGTTAAGGTTTACGAATATAATAGCATCTCAAGAATCAGTCTATCATTATATGATCAGTGTCAGGAGAATTTTTTTCCTGACACCAGCTACTATAACTTAAACTCTGTAGGAACACCTCCAATATTTTATTACAAGTGCACGTGTCAATATGCTTCTCACTAGCTCTGCGTCCTGATTTTATACCCGTTTAATACATACCAAGGAAAACTCGTTCATTCTGGAATGGAAATTCATTTTTAAGGTAAACACGATTTAAATATTATTCTATATTTGTCGGCCTTATTAAACGATATGACTACTAGCACAGATTAATAAACCTAACTACTAGTTCGTCTCCTATTGGAAAAGAAACTACAAAACATTGAAGTTTTTGCTTACCGCGTATTCAATTCTCATTAGAATTTTAATTATAAAACTCCAATTGGTTCCAAAACTGCACTCGAGTAGGTACTCTGCACATATTATATACTATTTAAGCTTAAGTCAATGCAATATTGTATACTCAGTCCATGAGTAACATTCTCTATAAAATAAAATTTCATATGCAAATTCCTAATCCATTAAATAAGTTTTTCAAGTGATCTTTTGATTTATTCCACTTTATCCGTTATTTACGATTACGTAATAACCGTTTAATTTATTTTGTTTTATTTTCAAAACAAATCTTGGTACTTTTAAACATTTTCATCATAATTTTCATGTACGTCCGAGATGACGAGGTATGTAATGATGGTACAAATCTCTATGGTGTTTAGTGACGGAAGGAGAGTACTTAGATCCAGGCCTGACTTACAAAAGCAGTGTGCTCTTAAAATAATGTATTTGTATTAAAATGGCCGATTTCAAAATAGTGGAGTGCCTGGAGCATATAAAACCGTAAAACCTCGGACTTTAAAACTTTAAAAAAAATTGAGTGCACAAAAAAATTTTAGGTAAACATTGCAATTTATAGCTTAAAAAACTATATCCCACATAATTATTAATTCATTCACTGTAACTCTAGTCCGAGGTAAAAACCCCCAGGAACTCCACTAAAACGGTTTTCAAAAAATTAAATGTAAAACAGTCCGTTTTAGTGCTTAGGTATTTGTAATTCGCGTCACGTCCGCTTTACATTTCAGTCATAAGCCATGTTGTTAAAGTTTTCACGTCAGAACAGTGAATTATATTTTAAAATTTCGAAATCCTAATCTAATATGTAAAATTGAAATAAAATAGATATTTTTTGGAATATCATTAAAAGATTAAAGATTATTTTACATACTTCTCTATTGATCAGAGGCAAGAGAAGGGAAAAATTGTAAAGAATTAGTCTAATTCTTAAAATTTAAACGAACCGCAAAGTCGTATTTTACCTACAGCTTTTAAGAAACACAAAGAAACATATAAACAATATAATATAATATTTCTATTATCAAAAAAGTGTCACTCAAACCATATTTTTGTAATAAAAGTGTTTGAAAATTATGGTTTTTGTGTGACACTTTTTGTTTTAAAACCCCATATGTTTTATACATTTGCTCCTTTGAAACTGGTCAGTGCCAATATAGCTGCGTTGCACTACGAGTTTACTGCTATAACGCCGGTTCAAGCGTAGAAAATTGAGGTTACAATTGAATTGTCGAATGTGATAGCGAGATACGGTCCTCATATCGACAGTTCAGAATCGAATCGAGAGGGAACTTGCCGGGATTTTATTGCTGATTGAGTAATAAGTCAGAACTGCAGGGTAAGTGAAGGTTGGAAAAAAATAATGGTATATTGCAAATGGGGACAAACAAAAAGGGTTTTTTTATTATGTAATTAATTAACAATATTTTTTGTTGACTTTGTTACATACTACGTTAGCCTAGTTCCGTGTTAAGTACGTTAATCTTAAGTACCTACGTAATGTTAAGTTTCTGTTGGCCCATAGGATGACTCTCCCCATGGTTTGGAGGGCAATACATCTGTTCTATATTTGTGTGTGAAGCTTACACACTGTGAAAGTAATAAATGTTATTTGCAACTAAAAAAAATTTTTTTTCTTTGTAACAGAACTTATCGCTAGAGCCTAGGCTAGTCTAGGCTCTACCTAGTGGTAGACGTATGTTTTCACCAGAAGGCTGTGACTGGTAACTATAGACGGAGAAAGGCTGACGATAATTATGATGTAACTATTCGAGAATAATCAACGGTTTTACAGCAACTCTATAGACAAAGCACACGTTTGTATCTGACTCAAACACACTATTACATTAATAGAAATAAAATCTATAGGAAGGTCAAGAATATTCTCCAAACCCATAATATAATACAAGAGCATGGCGGACTGGATCGGAGAAAACAATTTGTTAGAACATACTTGAATTCTTATCATAGAACGAAGATTCGCTGTTAACAATAGAATAGCTCGTTATTAAGGGGTTTCATACTGACTGGCACTATTGAATGGTGTCTAATAAGAATGCGGATTTTTGTAATTATTTCGGTGTCTTTTTCGTCATCATCACAGAATTTGTTTTATATTAGTAGATCGATCTAATTCAATTCTTTATAGCATTAGTTACATCCGCAATTTTACAGGATATATCAAGCAGACACTGTATTAGGATGTGTTATTAGGATTTAGAAAAAGAAGTAGAATATTTTACGGAAAATCAGAATATTTAAGATATAACGATGGTTTTGATTTATTATTTTTTTTCTACAAAATATACCTGTTCGGCTCTATTTGAGTGTAGTCACTCTAGGCACCATTTCACAAAATATGAAATAGTTTGGTTTGACTAATTGCGAAGTAACATCTTTGTATCGTTGTAATAAGTCTGCCCCCCATAGTTGAACAGATGCATCTTACAAAAAGGTAAAAAAAATTAAAACTTCTTTTCGGAAACGGAAACTCATAAGGTGTATCTAAAATAAAATAAAATTGAAAATAATTTATAAACCGAATGATTATTCATCTAATACTCGTATTTCTCATTTTTTTTTAATTATAATTCAATTAAGAATATGTAAAAAATCAAGGATATGGCGCATCAATAGAGCCGTCCGTTAAATTTTTACCGAGTGCGAGTGTAAAGACGTAAGGAGTAAAATAAAGTACCAGGAGCTTCATCAGCGTACAGCGTACTCCTCTCTCTGATCTCTCTTTATACAGGGTTACTTTTTGGTCACCGGCCAAATTTTAAAATAAAGAAGTAAACATCATTCCAAGGCCAGGGTGTGTTTTAAACTTTTTCGTCTAATTGTAATATTTTATTCGAAAAACTAGTTTGGAAGTGATCCTTAAAAATACATCGATTGTTGTTCTTATGCAAAATGTATCGACTTCATGGCCGTCACACTCGGGAGTCAGACCAAAAAATATGTTCATAACATGGGACAAAGTAATTATATGTAATTATTTTTTTTCTTCCTACTTCATAAATCGAATGTATTATTGATTCTGCACCAAACCTGAAAATTTGGCCGGTGACCAAAAAGTAACCCATGCAGGGTTACTTTTTGGTTAGAGATAGAGAGGGGTACGCAGAGAGAGCTATAGTATACGCTGACGAAGACTCGTGCTGAGCGTTCATCGTAGTACTGTAGCACTTCGATGCACTGTGATGCTACGGCCACGCCCCACCAAGCAATTGTAGCCGCTAGAACACGTAGCGCTCACTTCACGAAGTTCAATCGAATCGGCGTAAATGCATTCCTCACGGCAAATAAAACAAATAAAAAAGAAGGTATAATGCGTATGTACCATTACAATGTAGTTCACAACCTGAAAAGTAACAAACCCTTCTAGATGTCATCTTAACATTACTTACAATATTTCGGGTTAAATTTGTTTACGAAATGTGACGAAATGTTCAAAGGCTTTTTCTCCGGAATTGCCCTTATAAAAATGTACGTCACTCAAGGGAGGTTCTAAAATTTTGCCAAAATATGATAAATAAAATATATCGGGCGCTGCCTAAGCAGTTCCTTTAATATTGTATGCGGACAGACGCGGTCGTGGCGCTGGATCCAATTCGATCGTGAAGATGAATGGTACGAGCAGACGTTTATCCCGTATTCACTTAATTTATTAGACTTATTCATCCTCTCAAGGACATATTTTTTATATTTCTACTGGATGTAACAATATAACAATATACCCATCAACACAAAAAAATTAATAGAAGAAATTAAATAACGGATTATAAATATCTTTATCTCTATTTTATTTTTCTTTTTCTCTTTAGATCATTAATTCTCTTTTACTCTATCACACTCTAAAGATAGACAGTGATAGATTGAAAGAGAATTTTAACATTAACAAAAATTAACAGCATAATTTACTTACATTACTACCTTATTAAACTGTCGCTTTTTAAGTGGAAGGTAAACCTGTCAGTTTACGGTGGTACGATTAAATAGAAGAAGGTTTCTGCCTCTCTAGCACTCGCTCTATCTTTCTTAAAACAGTAACATACTGACACTAATTTTATAATTTGCTCACCACCGTACTGCACGATTTAGCAATTATTTGTTAATGATAATAATATTTTCCTAACATAATTATTCCGATTAAATGGCATTCCTACACTGCCGGTGAGCAATGACCGTCGGTGCAACTTGCTCTTCAAGGCATACTAATATCTGAGTGTTATTAGAAATTGAAAAATCTCAGTACCAATTTTTGAACCCTACCCTTAGTGGGGATGTCAGATGTAACCACCGTCTGAATCCGAATTGTCATTAAAAATTTAAAAAAATTCAAAGGAAACTAAAAACTAGACCACGAGCCAGTCAAAATATTAAACGAAGAAGCACAAACGATTATTTTTCTTCGTTTCACACGCTACAATGAATAGACAAATCAGAAGAATACGTTATATTGCTCGGGCGCGTTATCGTGAATGATACACTGCCAATCAAGAAATGTTCAATCAAAATTTCCCTCGGGCTCTCTGAGACCATATCAAGGGGTCGTTGGGGTTGCCGCTGTCCATCCTGGCGTAACAGCAGAAGCAATGGTACTAACGAGTGGTATGCTAGTCTCGTTTAAGAATGACAATGGGGAAAGTCGTTGAAAAAACAGTTTTAGTCGGTTCTTCCAGTCACAGTATATCTTCGAGATATTACATACAAAGAATCGGGGCGGCGCGGCTGAATTTAAATCGAATTTTTCTTTAAGCCTTCTTTATTAGAGACGCTTTCGAATTCACAAAGGAGAAATGGTAGAATATTGTTTTCTTTATAGATAGTATATATTATATAATGTAATTATTACTTTACTAAAGGGACCGGCGACACTTAAACGAGACCGGAGTAAAGTGACAGCTGTTCTGTCGCGTTTCGTGGTAAGTAGCCGGTGGCCCATGAAGATGGGAGGAGAAAGGAAGGCAGCGCATCTGTATAGCCTCTACGTGGATGTCTATGGTCGTCACGTGTCTGTAGTCATGAAAATAATGGCACCGACTGCTCGTTTATCCCCCTATATAATATGAATACACAGCCGAAATTGCAATAGCTAGAAACTTTAAATTTGATACCGCGGTTTCTTTCATGGCGTAAGTAAGCACTAATAATGGATTTTCAGCAATTCAACCCCTAAGGGAGTGAAATAGGGTAGGGAATTTAATTAATCATATAACGCGGGGGAACGTGCGGGGCACAGCGAGAGGGAATATCATTTTTATTGGTAAGTAAAGTGCTCTACTCTCAAATTTAGCAGAGCAATACGTACAGATGCCTCTTAAAACCTGTGTTAATAAATACAACTTGAACATTGGAAAGTGTAAAATTCAGTCAATTAAGTCAATAGAGATCATAATATAATCGAAGCATTTCATCCGAGTTTACACGCTTACAAATAAACTATTCTAAATGTACATTAACAGCTCATATAACAGCTATTCCACTGACAAATATTCGGCAGCGCTCGTCTAGCTGATAGTTCATAATGCCAGAATGCGAATCCGTTAATCTGTGATTAAACGAGAGATTCCTGTTTATTCCTATTCCTGTAGTCCACTTACTGTGCACATTGGGAATCAAAATAGAATGAATAAATAAAATTTTCTTTTTTTAAAACTATCCCTTGCCTCCTCATATATCTAATTAGCTCTCTCTCTCCCTTTCTAAAATCATTTTAAAATATAAAATTTGCTAGTGTACATATTGCAGTCCTAGTAATAGGTATACATATTACAAACACTAAAGACTATTTGTATGTTTATTATTCTTTCAACATTTAATCTACTGGGAATACAATCTGACATGGCCGGAGGGAAACCAGGCGTAGGACCAAAGACTTGTTGAATTCTCTGAGCCATGGAGATGTATCACCGTCAATTTCTTGAGTCAAATTTAAAAAATCTAACAATACTTTTTGGCCCGTCTCGAGATTTGTACCTTACTGTTATAGTTGAAATTGATTTGAGCCTCACGTCTGTAGAACTTGAACACCACTTTTTCCAAGAATCCTGAATATCGTCAGCTCTTATTGGTCTACGTGAATTGCAGTTCCCACACATGTGCTGACGCAATAGTGTTAATCAGTAATCTTTACATAGTTTAAAACAAAGTAGCTTTCCGCCGTATGTGTGTCTGTGTGCTTAGATCTCAAAAATTACGCAACAAATTTTGATGGTGTTTTTTTTTAATAAATAGAGTGATTCAAGTGAAAGGTTTATAATATGTGTAATAAGTTCATTTTTGGAGTTCGAAATCCAAGCGAGCGAAACTACAGGCGGAAGAATTAAGATTATTATTCTTTACGTTCAATCGCCGAGCATAAAAGGCATGACAAGATTTACCATCTCATACTATACTTTAATCTATAAGTAACTCGCAAAATTATCTTATTTTTAATTTTGATAAGTATTTGTTTTTAACAACCACTTTATAAGTGTATTATTTAAATACCCCGCCAAAACACAAATTTTAGCAATGGAGCGCGCACAACACCGATGACGTAGATGGACAGTAAACAAACGAACATTTGTATGGTTAGCGTCGATCTTAGATTTGTAACTTATACTGTAATTTATTTAAAGAAAAGTGTTACTAATGGTGTGTAATGCCAAAATGTACAAATACTACAATAAAGACTAAATATATTCTTTGTTTGTATTCCAAAAGATGCCAAACAATGTTGCAAGTGGCAAAGGTAACTTTCGGCAGGTTTCTATTCTTTGCTTTCTTAAAATAAGTACATATCATGAAGTAAAATGGACTATTATAAATTAACGACAATATATCACTGGAAATGATTATAAAACAGATTTATATAAAAAAATATAGCAAAACGACTAAGATATATGACATCAACAATGTTTTCTGTCCATTACCGTCATCACAGATTGAACCAATCCGGATCGTTTCCTGTCACGTGACAAATCTAAAAATAAAAATATTTTCACTCCTCTCTCTACGTATATCGATTTACCTGTTATGTTACGTATACAATATATCACACATACTCTTTAATATACAGGTGCATAAAGAGGTTGTGTGAAAAATATGCATTAGATTTTATAGGAGCTGTTACATACTTTCATATTTGTAATATTAATAACACTCAAGTATGAATTTAATCTACTAAATCTACTAAATAACTGCATACACGCGTTTTTTAATAACAGCTCTGTTTTATGGCAGAGGGTGATATGTTTTATGGTGCCAGCGGCCTATAAAACAGGAGTAACAGGCCATAAAATGTGCGTACACAAAAATCTAAATATCTTGTATCATTTTCGTTATTATTATTTTATTTATAAGGATGAGAGAAGCGATCCATCTGTTGGTAGGTGACTATATGCAAACATTTCACTTTCTTGGAAACAAACTTAGGGATATTATATTGAAATCATTTAACTTTAAGGTTAATATTCTCTCTATTAAACTCATACCTTTTTAAGTCATAAGATTTTGCATTTATAACATCAGTAGGACGGATTTTACAACAGTGTCTCTCAGTATCATAATGCTTCGAATGCACAATATATCGACCACATTACTGTTAGAACAAACGAGCGCCATTGCCAATTCCGACCGCACTGTTTAGATCGATTTGCCGTGACCAATTAATTTGTCGTTCAACACCTCACTAACCGTGTACGGTTGTAACAACAAACAACAGCTGTTGTATTGGAATTATTTCCTTTACTAAATACTATATTACATGCAAATTATCTATTTACTTTTATCTTAATATATATATTTCTTGTGTTCGTGTGTATGTCACTGAACTCCTCCTAAACGACTGAACCGATGTTGGCGAATTTTTTGTGTCTTGAAGGAGATTTGAGAATGATTTAGAGTCACAAATCAGCACGGCAGATGACGCTGTAGTCGGTATCTCGAAATATATGCTACTGTATACAGTAGCATATTGTAGGGTAAAATAACGGGTTGACAATTCGGTCTCATAACATTACACGTTACGATCACAAAATAATATTTTCCAATAATGGCAAGACAACTCAACGTCTGCAGGGTCAAACTACTTAAAAATATTACAATATATATACGAATAAAGAGTCAAACGAATAAAGTGATCAATTATTTCTAATGTGTATAACTATATACTTTAAATAATTATTCTAAATCTGTAAATATAGACTAAAACTCACTACGGAGCCCAAAATATCTACATAATCAAAGGAGTTTTTACTAACCCATTAAAATGGGAACAATTATTAATGGGGTACTGAAAACTCTTAAAAGGTCTTATGTATTAAATCTTTAATTCCATCCTCTTATCCTAAGAAAAAGTTATAATAGTCTCTTACAACATTAAAGAGGTTTATAAAATTAAATGTTAATAAAGAACATCGAGTTTTACAAAGAGTCAACTTTACGTAATCCTGGGACTTTGTTTTTAAAGCTTTACAATTGGCTTTACACTAAGTGTGAAAAGTAAACTCATTACGAACCCTTAAGTACTTAAGAGCCTTTACAAATTAGACCTAAATTTGCGCGTTAAGGTAAAGATATAATTAGTTGTCCACACTTTTGCGATAAGATTCACTTTCAGCGTTATTTATTAGACTTTATTCTTTAAAAAAATATATAAGGCTCACGTTAAAAAGAATACAAGTGAAATAGTAACCCTGAGCGTTACGTTTTACAGCGGAACGTCGATAGCACACTTATCGCTTCAGAATACAGTTCGTAGAGTACACTCATGTTCAAAGTTATAATTATATCATTAGATTTATCTTCATCTCCCTCTTTGGTGAGTAAACATTTATTAATTTGTATATATTGTAGGAGTCTTAGGTTCAATGAAGACTTCAACTTAAGTTTCTTTTAGCATACGCCAAGATGGAGATTGATTTATATTGCTTGAGAGAGTGTTTTTTTGTTTTCACTGACATCCTGGATTTAAGCAGCAGCAACAATTTAACATACAATAGCGATATACTTTGACAGTCGGGTAAAAAAATAAAGTTGAGAGTAAAAGCTTATATTGAAGGCACATAATAATTTAACCATGTGGTTACGGAAGCAGATAAGATTAATTTGAAAAACTCTATAATTGCTTCCGATTTTTTTAAGATCTAACTTTGACTGCATATTTGTACGTATAAGAATTTGATTTTTTTTCTTTTTATCTTGGTGTTGACTATTTTTAGCTTTCGAGCTAAATTCTCAAAGGTTCATTTAACTAAGTTTTGTAAAATTCTGAAAATGTTTATGTATGTGGGTCTGTATGTGTATGAGTGAGTGAATGTATCTAAATAATATGATATTTTTGACAATAATCCCTACATATATTACAAATATGAATGTAAGTTTGCTTACAACGCTTTCGCGCCAAATCC
>LUGF01041216.1:2762-19361 GCA_001625245.1 Calycopis cecrops | reverse complement strand
TTAACTACAAAGTTACAGATTTTTGAGACGGTACGGGCGGTTCTGGCCCATAGTGCGGCGGCAAAATAAACTTAACGTGGTACTACCACTACCTTTTTGGATTACGCGTGGAAATATTTTTAAGTACTGCCACCCGATCTATGTTAGGTCCGTTACGGCCTGGCCACGGACACAGCGGTGCGAATAGCGGCGCGGTGAGCGGATCGTCTGTCTCTCTCACTCGCGCGTCGAATATTGCCTCGCCGCTCGCCGCGCCGCAAATCGCACCGCTGTGGCCGTGGCAGAGCGGTAAGAGTGTATCCCATTTTGACACTGAGAGGGCACCGATGAAATGCTAAAACGCCATCAATTACCATGCCTTATAATCGTTGTATTATACAGGAAGTGCTGCGAGGCAGTAATGCGCGCGCTCCGCGGTCAGACCGAAGCCTTGATGTCCGTAGTAGGTCCGTTCGTGTACGACCCGCTGGTCGCGTGGGGCCGCGCGCGCGCGCAGGCCGGGCCGCCCGAGCGCACCAACACGCACGCGGTGCAACACCTCGCGCACATACGACAGCGGCTCAACGGCATGGTGACTACAGTTGATATAAAATTCATAATAATATCCATACTAATATTATAAATGCGAAAGTGTGTTTGTTTGTCATTCTTTCACATCATTTCGGATCAACGGATCGATATGATAATTAGTAAGGAGATAGTGAAGGGCTGAAGAGTGTCATCGATTACAAATTTTTTTTTTTCTACCACGCGAAAATGTCTAGAACACATTGTGTATAGTAAAAATTACAGCAACTTTTTAAAATTTAATTATCAATTTGGGTCTTCATCCGTCGATTATTAACCGGGGTTCGTTCTTTGAGCTTTTTGGGGTCCTGTAAAAAATATTAGATGTAATAAAGATGGAAGCTATTATAAATTATCATTCATTGTCCATAACAATCAATGGAGGTGGGCTGATGATGAAAATTTACTCTTCCTTTCCTAATAAGAGCATTGCAGCGGTGCGGCGTTGTGCGACATAATATTTCCCAGGGGCAATTCTGTAGCGATCTTCAGACCTATACGGCCTTATTAATGAATATAGATTGATTTTACTCAAAGTATTAAACTAGACTGTTAAAATTCCATAAAATTAAACACAACAATAAGGAATTGACAGTTTCTAGTTTAATACTTGGAGTAAAGTTAATCTATGTTTATCAATAAGGATCATTGAGATTCCTAAAGTAAAATGGATCTCTTCATAATCATGGTAAATAAAAAGTATGTATTTGCAGGTGAAGACAAACAACAAGCAACTGACTCTCTCCCTGTCTCCTGAGGGGCAGGTGGAACATCTCATTACGGAAGCGACTAGCATACTCAACCTCTGTCAAATGTACATCGGCTGGGGACCATTCTTGTGATACTACATTATAAGAGCCATTAGTTTATAATAATATCATTGTTTAACAAAATGTGATTAATGTAATGAAAATTTCGTAGATACTTACTGTTAATGAAGGAAGAAGCAAGGAACTATTAGTGGAAAGTGTCATATTCTAAGCTGTTTCGTTGTTGCATCAAAAATGTGTTATAAATTTATAATTATAATTAGTGTGTAAGCATAATTATTATTTTTTAAATAAATAAACTGGATTTTTTTATTGGTTTTATTTTATATATTTTTTTATATTGTAATGCTTCTGTGTGTTTCCATCGATAGTTAATTTACTATATTCATTGCAATTATAATTTTTGAATCCTAATTTTCTATCTCGTATCTGAGTAATGTTTTCAAAGAATTGAATTGCGAGAATGCAAGAGAACCAGAGTAATTAACATAGCTATGTCAAGACATAGACATATAGAGTCAGTAAGCAGAAGTATCAATTGGCAAACCTCATTGCTCGCAGTACCAAGAAGGCAGAAGTTTTGGAAGGCAGAAGCCTGATTAGAGAAATCTGGTGGACTGACTCCCGACGCAAGTGCCTCTTGTCAGCAAGCAGTGGACGTCCTCCTACCTATAACAACGTTTCAATTCTGTGTATAGGGATAATTCAAGTATTACGTTAGCAGATGGTTTGTAATTTTTAACTCCCTCCCCCTTGGCAACAAACATCACTATTTATTACGTGAAATTTGCAAGTAAAGCAAATACCCTCCCCTCCCTCCTCTTCAGTGCTTACGTAATACTTGAACGACCCCATACTTTTAGGCTCAACTCACATCGAAAGAGCGGCGAAGGGCAGCGAACCGGAGCGCACTTTCAGTGCCATATGAAATTAAATTTTATTTTCATTACTATAGTACTTATTATCGAATTATCGCGACTTCTGGAGCATTCCAGCGACTTCTCGAGCAGTCGCGGGAATCCGCGCGTCTCGTTCGAGTTTCTCATGCGATAAGTATTATAGTAATTACTATAAAGTTGAAATTCATATGACACATAATCTGCGCTCCGCTTCGCTGCCCTTCGCCGCTCTTTTGGTGTGAGTTGACCCTTAAACACAACTTCGGTCGTTTTTGACATGCACGATTATATATCGCCTTTATAGCTTGCGCAGACGAAGGATTTTAGTCCGTGGCCCTTTTTGTCCGCTAAAATAGAACGCTTACAACTGCATGGAGTATTGCAAACGAGGGATTAAAAGTACCGCGTACAAAAAGTCCCCCGAATAACCGAGGACTTGCAGAGAGCGGACCGGACAAAAGTATGCGGGAGTCCCTGAAAGAAATAAAACTAGTTAGGTACTAGGCAAAGCAACGCACACGGAGGACTTTAGTCCACATTGCGCTCTCTCGAGAGGCACGTTCCGGATAACAAATGATCACACACCGCGTGCGTTTAGTATAACCGTAAATCCACGGTGGACTTTATTCGCGGAGCGTACTTTTTTCTACATCGCGGACAAAAATCTCTCGTCTGCGCAGGCCATAAAGCTATTTATTATGTAAGGCACTCGTTGAGCTTAAGGTGGCTAAAAATAATACCCCTTTTTTACGTTATTTTTTGGACTATAAGAGGGCAAACGCGCAATCGGTGATATTTTCATGACTACCGATATCTGCATAGAGATATATTATAGATGCGTTGCCCCCCCTCCAACCCCCAAGACCACAGGCTACTTACACACCGCGCGAAACGCGACAGTACAGTTGGCAGAAGCCAGTTTCTTATTGTCTTATGTAGAGCCTATTAAATCATGCGCCATGACATGCCTTTACGTAAATGATAATACTACAGACGGAGTTCTCCCGATTCTATTAACAAAGATTAGATATTAGAGAGTACAGAGTGCCACATTACACGATCATTACACACTTGCCTGGCTTCCTCCGTATTCATAACTCCATACTCGCCGGTTGCGAAGACTTGGCCGGTGGCCCCGCCTTCATACAGCCCGAGCAATCTGATCATGGTAAGTCAGTCTTGGTCTTCCCCGGAACTTACAGCCCTCCACATTCTCATAGTACATCTGTTTGTTAACCCGCCATTCTTTCCAAATGTCCGAACCAACAAAGCGTGCAATTTTTATTTCCAAATCACTTTCGATGTATGTTTATCTTTTATTCTTTAAATATTTTCCATTTTTTAGCCAGCATAATAGAGGTGCAGAAATATTTTCATGAACAGATCTGCAGGGGGGAAACCGGAAAAACGGAAACCACGGGGGGTTTCCGTCTGCATGCAAAAAAGCGTGCAAAAAAGAAAAGAAAAACGAAATGTGTTTGGGCCAAATTATAGATATGTTTCGTTTCTTTTTATAGTAAAAGCGGGCAAACGAGCAGTCGAAATCATTTTCATGACTACCGACGCCTGTAGACATCCGCATGGAGGTTATACAGATGCGTTGCCCCCCTTCCTCCTCCCACTCCATGGGTCATCGGCTACTTACATATCGCTAGAAACGCGACAGAAAGAGATATTTAACGCCGGTATAGTGCAAGTAAGAGATACCTCCCCGGTAGTGCCGGCCCAATTCGGCTGCATGCAGTCTGGCACTACCTCTTACTACTCTACTAGATGCAGTAGAACCGTTTTAAAGTGGCGATCAAAAACGAATGCGATGCAAGAACCAAAAGTGTAGGCACTTACACGTCTAGTTCGAGTCAAGCCAAGTTTCGTAGAAGACAAATAAAGTTCAACTCCAAGGTGAAACTAAGTTCAATTGAATTGCAACTTAGTTTATTTTATTAGTGTTATCCGTCGTAAGTGCCTGTGACTCGTGCGAGTAACGCTTGGTGTTTAGTTAACTAAGTAACTCGCGTGGGACTGTAGGCGGGGGTTAGTTTGATACAATAAAACTAATTTAATGGATTATATCCGAGTTTGCTCCATAAGAAACGGTATGGAGCGGTGTCAAAAATGGGATGTAAAATGGTGTGAAACAGTAACGCTGAGCGTAATGTTATTGTTGATAAGACACGGACTCGGTAGTTATATATACCTATATAGTACTGGCTTCCGCCCGCGGCTTCGCCCGCGTTTATTTCGGAATATAAAAAATCCCTATAAATTTTATCTTATTACGTTATTCTGATATGAAAGCTATACTACTGTAAAGTTTCATGAAAATCCGTTCAGTAGTTTTTGTGTGTAAGAGTAACAAACATACAAACTTTCGCATTTATAATATTAGTAGGATTTATTTGAAGGCCTCATATGCTATGATACTATGAAAAAATAAACCTTGAAATGATAATCGACTATCGATATTCAATAGCGATGCTCGGAACGAACTGCAACAATCAGAGCGGAACAGAATCAATGTTATGCACCGACCGTTTATATCTACGGACGGACAGCGCGACCGCCCACGTCATTATGTACATTAGTTCCTGCTGAGTGTGGCTGTCTCTAATGTGCCGTGATGTGGGTCACTATTGAAAACGTTGACTCCATTTGGTGTTAATGACGTCGAAAATGGTGTATCGCTGACAATTATATTCACGCATTTGATAGATATAAGAGCGATAGGCTTGAGGGACTGTTCGCGTAGTTAGGCAACTTTAAAACTTTTTTTATTGACGTAGGGGAATACATTTATGTATACCTAGTAACTCGGGTGGTACCTAGACCTATGTCGGGCTCGACACTTGATAGTGCAATATCGACTAAACTCCTGCCCTATATTGGAGGGCCTGGATCTACAAAAAACAGAATCCCTACAGCGACGGGCTGGCTTCTCCTTGGGGACTGCCCGGATGCCTTTGAACAGTCGCTATTGCGACGTCGGAAACGTGCAATGGGGTCAGGTTCCCATTCTGACGCCTGGCCCCAGTACTAAAAGGGAGCAGTCCAAAATTGGACCCGTCGTTAGTGCCATTCCACGCCGCCATCTGCTGATTCAGACGGACGGGTGGAGGATCCCTAACCCCACCCTTGCATCCGAATCGGACTCGCCAGTCGTCCTAGTCCACGCCTCCATCTGCTGATTCAGAGGGATGGGTGAAGGGCTCCTCAAGTGAGCTGCTCTTAGTCTGGCGCCTCCTTCCAAGCCTGTCCAATATGGTAGTCCCTGTCCGGCATAGACTTGGTGAACACAAAGGCACGCTGGCCCCCACCACGGTAAGGTTCCAGTGTAATATTTTACCACGTTTACATCTCTTGCGAGGCATTCACTTCAGAATCATATTGGATTTTTCTTAAGGTACAGGGGGGCAAACGCGTAGTCGAAGCCATTGTCATGCCTACTGACGCCCATAGACATCCGCATAGAGGCTATACAGATGCGCTGCCCTCCTTTATTCTCCCACCTCCATGGGCCACTGGCTTTCTTACACACCACACGAAACGCGACAGCAAAACTGTCACTTTACGCCCGCGCCGGTCTCGAGTAAGCGTGAGGTACCTCCCTGGCCCTGCCGGCCTAATTTCAGCTGCATGAATTGTGGCACTACTTCTTACAGTACAGCAGTATATATCGTTTGATATGTACTGCTGTACTGTAGGTATTTAAGCCAATTCGTTCGGCTCGTCGGGCAGATGCCGGAAAGGCATTAAATCCTGCTCACATATTATGTAATATATTATAATATTAGTTGTGCCTGCGGTTTCGCCCGGGCCGGTAAAATATATCATACAATCATATTCATGCTTCTCTGCATAAAAGTATTTATGTAATCTCCATCATTTCCCAGTACTTTAAGTTGATGACTAATTTCATGCAAATCCGTTCTGTAGTTTTTCAGTACCTAGTATAATAACAAATATGAAGTCACACATATTACATAGTTAAGGAGTGACTAATACCTCTCACAGGATCGCTGGCTGCATTTTTCACTAGAATGCTACTTGTAATTAGTATTTTATAAAGCGAGTAGCGCGAGTTTCGACGCATTAGTTTAGAACAGCTCTTGTTTGAGCGCCTCCGTTTCTCGGAATATACCTGCGCGAGCTGGCAAAAAACAAAAAGGAAAAAAACATTATCAAGTATGATTTGGTATAATAAGATATGGGTTTGTTCACGAGTCTATTTATATGTAGATAGTTGTCTATTAAATGTGTTTACCAATTTGAAGACGAGTTGGCTTTATTGTGATTAAATCTGTTCACGCAATTTCTTTTGAGTCTATTTCGCCTTTCTGATCAGTACAGGGCTCAACATCGCCATCATCATCAGCTCATCTGGGAGCTAGGGAACAGGTGGGGTAGATGTAAATAACGCTTATAACGCTTTATAAAGGCTTATACCTAAAGTAAATTTTTAAATAAAGACTGGACAGTGCTGGTATCCAGGTAGCTACTAATAGCCTAGTGCAAGTAAGAGGTAAGTTCAGGCTGCCATCATCATCATCATCATCATCATCATCATCATCATCATCAGCCTACTGCAGTCCTCAATTAATTACCTAGACGGCGGCCTCTCCCATAGCAAGTCACTGGCCTCGATCTTCGGCTAACCTTTCCCACTTATTCAGGCTGCCATGTTGTATCTGCATTGAGCCGGCACTATGGAGGTACCTCTCGCTTATGCCCGGATTTCCCAACTGGAGCTTGACAGTTTGTATGTACGTTTGATATTTTAGCACGTAAATTTATTAAACGAAGATGGATAAAATTTTGTACATGTGTTACCTCCCTCACAAAAATAATCTAAAAAAATATATAAAAAAATATATTTATCCCTAAAAGAGAAAAGGTTTTACGCAGATAAATCCGAGGGACACAGCTAGCGTATTTCTAAAACATTTACTCAATAACATTAACCTAAACGCCGGTAAGACGCCATTCTGGAGATCATGTAAATGAAAAAGTCCCATCCAATTACAGGGGATCGAAAAATAGGTACTTGAGTAATACCCTTTTTTAATAAATTTGGATTTAACCTCTTTTAAATAAATTTAGATGGAAAACGAACTTATTGTTCGGTTTGTTTTCCTCAATCCTTTCCCCGTTTATTTTGCGTAAGGCGAGCCTTCAGCTTAGCTTAGCTCTTGTATAAATTCCAATAGTTTCTATCGGATCAGTTTTCCAGGAACGATATTGGTCGAGAGGCTGCTAAGAAGTTTCTGCTGTGGACACCAGAATGACACAGCTACGTAGACGGCTGTTTTTTTTCTGTTACTAAGAACATCTATACAGAGATGATGTGCCATTCATCTTGTCCAGGACAAATAATATATGTGACTTAGTTCACTTCACGGCCAATCATACGAATACATGGAATGACATTTGATACAGATATAGGTAGCACCGATTTAGGTAGATATAGATTAATTATTTTAGATATACCTATTTGATATATGTGTAGGTACTATTTGATATATTGATATATCTGTAGGTAGGTATTCCTAGGATTGGCTATGATGATGTTATTGAAATGTTGACATTCCAGGGCGAAGCAACACTTATTATAAAGGGTTTTCAAAGGACATAAATTAAAACATTTCAGTTGCATATTTTTATTTCATTTCACTGTTTCCTGCGGGTTTTTGCCGCTGCTTCCGTAAAATGAAGGCGTGAAAATGATTTATCGTGCTTATGAAAATTAAATATGGCGAGTGCTCTTACAACAAGCATTGTTGAGGAAAAAACAGCCACAAAAACTTCTGTGTAATTTAATTTTAAACGATAACTTTGTTTCTGTTAAAGTTTCAAACAACACATTTATATTTTTATTAGTACAATTCAAGCGGTACTAAATGTATACAATAGATTTTTAAGTTTAGTTTTAGGATGTAAAATTATTTTTGACGACCGGGTGGCGTAGTGGCACAGGGCTCGGATAAGTGGAGCATGTTGCGCCAGGGGTCGCGGGCTCGAATCCCATCTAGGTCATGGAGGTTTATCTATGTATTATATGTATATCTATAATAAAAATCTTATATATATAGAATCTCTTAAATTTGTAAAACATAATAAATAAATGTTGTCTAGTACCCGTAACACAAGTCCTTACGGTACCTAGCACGGGGCTAGGGTAATAGAAATTCAGACCGTGACAAACTCTACTCTATTATGCGGGATAGAGATACTTCAGCTGTCGTACTGCTTCTATTTCAATGCCATGTTGTCATAATGGAACATACAGCGAAGCGGGCGACGACTCTACCTGTCAAGTGAAAGTAATATCTGTCATTACGACCCTGGTTCTGAAATTACATTTAACAGAATAATAGATGACAATTAGTCATTTGAATGACTTCCTAATGAACTATGGAAGGTCACTTGAATTGTACCGAAAATAATGTTCGTATTGGAAATAACATCATTAAGTGTAATTATATCTATAGCAGGAGCAAACGAGCTTAGAAGCATCTAATGGTGAGTGATGATATTCAACTTTTATTAGGTACACACAAATTATTAGGTACAGTTTTTTATAGTTCGTACCTATAAGAAGGCAAACGAACTTTTTTGATATTACTACTGCTACTGCCATAAACAGACATCCACGTAATTAGTATACAGATATATTTCAGGAAGAGGTAGTGCCACACTGCATGCTTGCAAGCAGCCGAATTGGGCCGGCACGACCGGGGAGGTACCTCTCGCTTACACGAAACCGGCGTAAAGTGACAGCTGTGCTGTCGCGTTTCGTGCGCTGCGTAAGTAGCCGGTGGCCCGTGAAGGTGGAAGGAGTAAGAAGGGCAGCGCATCTGTATAACCTCTATGCGGTCTATCAGCGTCGGTAGTCATAAAAATGGCTCCGTCTGCTCGTTTGCCCACTTATACCATAAAAAAAAAGAAGTTTGCCCTCCTTCCCCCTACCCGAAAACTCACAAAACGCGACATCTGTCACTTTACGGCGTGTCACGTCTGCACCGCGTGCGGGCAAGATTCGGGTGCAATGCAGCACTGTCTTACTCAAAATCTGCCAGTAGATCAAGAAACGTGGCAGAGCAGAGAGACCTATATACCGATAGGAGTAAACGAGTTTTCTGACTGTCAGTGATGCCCATAGATTTAGAATTGTTCTCACTACGTGAAAGATGTACAAAGCGTGGGAGCGAGACATTCAAATTAACTTCCAATTATCGGAAAAGAAAAGAGACAGTAGATGAAGTACATATGAGACAATTATATTACGCTAGTAAGAGGCCATAGCGGCCCGATTAGGTACATTCTAATGACAAAGTCATATATGTGTTTTTGTAGACGCCTATGACCATCCGTACAATGGGCCACCCAGACTCACAAAGAACATGTCATGAGCACCGATAGATACCTCCTCAGTCCAGCCTGCACTATTTCGCTTTAATGCAGTGATGGCCACTTACGAAAATGCGTCCCTTACTCGGCCGTGCCGGTACTATTCGATAGCTATGCATACAAGTTACAACATGGTATTATAGCAAAAACGAATATTTTTAATTTGTTAACGAGAATTTCCATAAAATGACAACACAGTCCATCAACTGTGCGAATCACGGGAGCTATTTTTATATGATTGATTAAAAAAACAAGCGCGCTGGCATTTATAATATAGCTGTAGATTGAAAATTATTACAAACCAGCTTCCGCCCGCGACTCCGTCCGCGCGGATGTCGGACTTCGCGTGGATGGATTTATTTTTTTTCTTCGTATTTTTCCAGGATAAAAAGTATCCCATTTTATGCCCAGGATAATAAGGTATAATTATACCAAGTTTCATCGAAATCGAACCGTTAGTTTTCACGTGATGCCTGAACATACAGACAGACAGACAGACAGACAAAAATGTTTTTAATTTGGTTTTGGTATCGATCCAGTAACACCCCCTGCTATTTATTTTTTCAATAGATATAAATGTTGTACGAGGGAAGGTGTGCATGTATGTGCTGCATTGTACCCAAATTAGGCTAGCACGATTGGGGAGGTAGTTCTCGGTGTCACAACACACAGTGACAGTACCGTCACGTTTCCTGCGGTTTGTGAGTTTCCGATTGCTCACTGGGAGGTAGTTCATGACACTTGCATATCACTTTGGTGATCAAAGGGCCCCGACTGATCGTTTGCTTCCTTATACTACAACTAGCTGCGCCCCGCGGTTTCTCCCGCGTAAATTTCGATCCCGTGGAAGATATAAAATCATCACATGGCATCTCATAGGAACATTTTTTCGGGATAAAAACTATCCCATGTGTTAATCCAAGTTACCCTCTATGTGTGTGCCAAATTTCATGAAAATCGGTTCGTTTTTGCCTGAAGGAGTAACAAACAAACAAACAAACATACAAACTTTCACATTTGTAATTAGTAGGATAGTAAAAGCAAACGAGTCGTCGGAGCAAGGTTAGTGATTAGAATGATTACCTTCGCAATTAGACATGTACTTCCTCGATCGTGCCGGTCCGTTCTCTGCTGGACATTCCACAGTAGCACAGCACGGCCAAATAGTGTCCTATAAAATTAGCATTACGTTACTTTAGTGTTAGCAAGTCACACGCAGCGTGTTGTATCAATTAGCAAATAGTTAGCAATGATATAGTTAACTACACATGCTGCCATCTATTATTAGTTTATTAATACAATCAACATACAAATTGATTAACTCAAATTTCGTGTCATACGCACATATTACGTACTACGTAATAATATATACTATTGTATGAAATACTAGTTGTGCCAAGCAGTTTCACTCTCGTATCTAAGCCTAGGGAACCATTAATTTTTGGAGTATTAAGTAAAGTTTATAAATCCAAATAGTAATCTATTCCTATGCCAAATTTCAAACATTTCCCTCTAGTAGTTCAAGCGTGAAAGTAACGTAACAAACGTACAATATTTTGTATATATTTAATGTTAGTAGATAGAAGGATTATCTAGGAATAAACGTACATACTATTCTGTTGTCTTCTCACCTATAGCTGAAGTGTACTTGATTTTTTTTATGATATAGGATGTCAAACAAGCAGCCAGATCCATTTTCATGACTACCGACGCCCACAAAAAATCGCATAGAGGCTATACAGATGCGCTGCCCTTCTTTCTCCTCCCACCTCCATGGGCCACCGGCTACTTACACACCGCACGAAACGCGACAGCACATCTGTCACTTTACGCCAGTCTCGTGTAAATGAGAGATACCTCCCCGGTCGTGCCGGCCCAATTCGACTGCATGCAAGCATGCAGTGTGGCACTACCTCTTATCACTTGATACTTCACCAAAGAGACTACGTCACGGGCTACTGGTAAGTACTATCATCATTGAGTTGATAAGTTTTAAATTAGTTTTGCTAAAATAACAGACAATACTAAAGCTGTTTGTGAGATATTTTCTGTTTGTGCTTTTATTAAACCTCTTTTGTAAATTCAATCCAAAATTGTTTTGAAACGGTAATAAAGGAAAGATTTGAAAATTCGTGAACCAACTCGCCAGCAGCTATCACCTCATACATAACTTAAAACGCTAAAATAAACTTTCAGAATTACTTCAAGAGACCAAACTTACGAAAGGAACATAAAAGAGGCCCTAAATAGTAATAAACGTTCTCTGAATCAGATTAAAGCGGACTGATAAAAAAGTTGTTGAATCCAGAGCCGCGTGGAAGAGAATTTAATCCCGAAAACTTGCCCCGATGTTGGGACGCTCCAAGTGCTTTACTTTCCTCATTATATCGCGGTGGATACTTAAAAAAGTAATTTTCACGCTTTAGATTTTATGCGCTTGAAATGTGTAAGGAAATCTCTTTTAAAGTGCCATTGCAGCTTAATCGGTACATACGACCTTACCTCAGTCAGTGGTGTGATTTTACCGTTTGATGGTGTCTGTACCTGTGGTCATTTCTTAAGATTATCACGAGCATTAGCAGCTAGAAGATGGCCAATGCTGGACGTAGGCCTTCTTCAGAAAGTGCCACAAGTAACAGTCATGAGCTGCTTGCATCCAGCGACTCCCTGAGACTTGGCCAGGTCATCAGTCTCCAGCGGTTGTCGGTACTGCAAGCAGCGTGGCCAGGCCTGTCCATAGCCATTTCATTAGATGGGGGGCCTCTTTCTCCCACCATAAAGAAGTTCAACGACCAATTTTTATAATTCTATATCGAACAAAAATATATTAATCTCATTTCCAGACTAAAAAACATCTCGCCATCATATTATAAGGTTTCCTTATTATATAGCGGTGGATATTTAAATAAGTAATTTTCACGCTTTAGATTTTATTTTATGCGCTTGAAATATGTAACGGAATCTCTTTTTTTAAATTCCATCGGTACATGCGACTGGGAACTTCGGCCAGTGGTGTGACTTTACCTTTGAGGCCTGTGGTAATTTCTAAAGATCATTATCAGCAGTAGCAGCCCCTAGGTGATCACTACTGGACATAGATCTCCCCCAGAAAGTGCACAGATTATGGTCACAGGCTGCTAGCTTCCTGCGGCTCCCCGTGACTTTCATCAGGTCATCGGTCCACAGGATCGGAAGACAGCATTCGAGAACATTTCTTTCCCAGCGGTGGTCACTTCAGCAATATAGCATCTCATTAAATGTGGTCCTCTAAAGAATCTCACACATAAAGAAGCTGAATCAATGAACTACGACTGAGGGTCCACGTTCAGCAGTGCAACGTGGCATTTTCCTCGCTACCATGTTGTGACGTCACAAATTGTCAGCACAAATTCGTGAGCTTTCGCGTGACGCGTAGTTCTGGATTAGATAGGAGAAGAGAAAAACATAGGAAGCAAAAGTAGAAAGCTACTATTTCTAGAGGTAGGGCCGTGATGCGTAGCCGAATCTGTCCGGCACGACCTAGGAGGTACCTCTAGCTCGCATGTTACCGCCATAAATTATTTCAGTAAGCTCCAAGACGCTGTTACTTGTGTCAAATCTGAACCAGAATCCAAGTCCGTAATATTATTTATATTTTCTGTCGTAAATAATTGTCCACTAATTTCGTTTCTCAGAATATTCTCTGGTCTGTTCAAAGACCAATATTTATAATTCTATATTTAATAAAAACATTATCATTTTATTTCCAGACTAGAAACCCTCTCGCCATCAGATAGGTCATATTGTAACAAAAAAAATTCTATACTACGTGCATTTGTTTTGCGAATTTTATAATATGAACCCACATAAACATTTTACTTTATGTTTTTTTACAGAACCGAGCACAAAGGAGGCTTAGCGAGCAGAATATAAAAATACTCTCGCTTTTTTTTATTTTAGACAGAAATCAAAAATGCGAACGTTCATTAGCGAGTGAGAATTTTTTAGGTGAACACCGCTCGTCCGGCAAAAAGTTTCGTGGACCAAATTCAATTTCAACAATATTCAATTTAAAAAAAAAAGTGACCGCTAATTCTTTTCTATGGACTTATGACTAGTTATCGCATAAGAGACCAAAAAATAAAAACAAGCAATCATAGGACTGCCGATAGAAGTAAAAACTTCAAACTATCTTAAAATACTACGTATGTGGCGAAAAGTTTTTGCTTCAAAAATATTTGATCAGAAAAAAAAGAACGACAAGTACCTACTTTTATGTTAGTTTTTTTCCTATCCAGCATTACTTTTTCCAACTTCTCCAAGAAAAACTATTTGATTGTTTACTTAGGTAAAATAGGAGAGGAGAAATGTTTAGCATAGCCCTCACTGATAGCATATGTTTAGATAGGAAGAAACATGCTCCTCTCTCTGAAAGATACTACTTAAGAGATATTTTTTATAGTATGAGGGGGCAAACGAGCAATCGGAGAAATTCAGACTACCGATGAGCATAGACATCCGCGCAGAGGTCTTACAGATGCTTTGCCCCCCTTCCTCCTCCCACATCCATATGACAATTAAATCTACATCTTTATATTAGACTACTTAGGATATTATCACGGTTTCTTTAAATATGCGTACTTATTAATCACACTTCCCTTTAATATTCGTATCTGAAAAAGTAGGTTGCTTTCATAATCACTAAGTCAGCCATGATAAAAAATCAAAATCATGAAAAAGTGAATATTATTAGTATCTGTATTTATGTACTAGTGTGATATGAAGCCAAGTGCTTTGAGTGTAACTAACAAAATAATCTAACCGCGATTGTTTAGGCTTTTGAATCTACTGCTCCACCATGCTCGCTCGTACGTTATTTAAAAATTGTGAAATAACTAAATTGAAATGATCAGGCTAGGCAAGTAATGAAATGTCTATTGTAGTTGTAAAATTTAAAATGGTTATGAGTTGTTGAATCCGTCGCTGAGAAAAGAAATTGAATGTTTGGCCACGTGTCTAAAAAAGTATTCTGTGGCTGGATTAATTATTATTTCTCTTTAAATATTAAGTACATAAAAAAAAAGATATTTTAGTACTTCACAGCTGCTAATGAAACAAGAGTCGAGACGACAAAGAATTTGTCGACGTTATAGATCTGCATTTCAATAACTCTAAGTTTAATTTTTTTTGACCTGAAGTTATGTAAGCGAAGAGAAGTGTCCGTCAGCGTCATCGGATTGCTATGATTGCTCGTTGACGAGACTACGTTTTAGGTTAAAGGGTGGTCGACTCTTTTCCCGCAGATGAAAGAAAACCATTCCGATATTGATATTTATATTGACTAAATTAACTATCATACATGACCGGCATCGCCAAGACCCTCTGCCTCCGATTCTCTCTCTTCTCTAATATCTTTCTAACGATTACGTCATGGAGAGAATCATGACCGGGGATGTTTGAATGGGTGTTGACTCTACTCTATCTGCGCTGCGCTGCAGCAAGGCGTCCAACAGTAATTACGAAGTCTTTTGATCAAAGCTGAATGCTTAGGATAGGTTTTTGATCATTTAACAATATTTTCCTCTTACTTCTCTATTGCTATATATGACATAAAATGCAGCGTCTATCTATCTGGACATCTCTGTAGTATACATGTTTATATTTAGGCCCAAACACATCTTTCGTTTTTCTTTTGTTTTTTTGCACCCTTTTTTGCAGGCAGACGGTAATCACGGCGGGTTTCTCCCCTGTTTATGCAGCGCGACTGTTTGCGAATGTTTTTTGCACGTCCATTATGTAGGCTAAAAACGAGTGACGTGCGGTGCGATTTAGTCGTAACTGAGGCTATTTTGGTAATGAACATGGACGTACTAAATGAATAAGCGAACGCGAATTGAATTATGTACGGCGAGAATTACGGGGTAATTTGATTTGCGACCGTCTTCTGTGAATGTACATGTTTTTATAGTATAAAGGGCAAAGGAGCAACCGGAGCCATTTACATGACTACCGACACCCATAGACATCTGCATAGAGGTTATACAGATGCTCCCTTCATGAGGTACCGGCTACTTACACGCCGCATGAAACACAACAGCACTGTCACTTTACACCGGTTTCGTGTACATTTATATGTTTGGATAAACTTGACTGCCACTATTTAATTGCACACGATTCAGAACACAACGATCAAGGGAGTAACACAATTAATAAATCTCATTTCCTTTACTTCAATTTAGGTTTAAAGCCGGATAGTTGCCCCACTTTTAACAAATGTTCTTTTATTAAAAATGTGTACTAGTTTTTTTTTTCTAAGTGTATTCCTAAAGATAGTTTATCGATCTTTACAATTAAAGATTACAATACAAATAAAGAATAAAATAGGCACAATGAGCCTATTTTTTTAAATTTAAATATTATAAATTTTAAGTAAAACCTCTAAAAAAGGGGGTAGTTGCCTACTATGGCGGATAGTTGCCTAACGTTAAAAATGCTGCGGGGAATACTTGCCTCACGTCAGAATAAACGCCTGCCTATATTTTTTTCAAACAGAAGTAATCTGTATAAATCTGTATTAATTCATTTAATCTTTTTTATTATTTTCTACAATATTTTATTAAGTAATAAGTAATTAAAATTAAATTATAATTATAAAATTACAATAAATGGAGTCTAAGATAAAGAAGAATAACATTTAAAATTTCGTATATCTTAATGCCTCTTTACGTTTCTTTCTCTTTCTTTCTCATAATTTATCTCACAAATGGACGAAAGAGCACCAACTATGGGCCATTATTATGTATAAGGGCGTATATTTGCCAATTTTGAATTTCCTATATTCCGATATGCATCCGTCTCAAACAATATCGAGCCATTACCGCCGACTTAGCGTAAGCGACATTTTTTCGAAAATGCTTTTTTTATCGTAATCGACATTTTAAACCATAACGGACCTTCGTCTATCATAATTTCCCGTCTAG
>LUGF01041214.1:64892-76098 GCA_001625245.1 Calycopis cecrops | reverse complement strand
AATTTCTACCCAATCGGTCAAAAATCAAAACCCAAAATATTTTTTTTCGGGATAAAAACTATCCTATAGGTATGTTATTACAGGTTCCCTTCTAACCAAATTATGTCTAATTTCATGAAAATCTGATAAGTAGTTGTAACGTGAGGAAGTAACAAATAAATTAAAGTCAACATCCCATAGCATCCCACAGGAACATTTTTTCGGGATAAAAATTTCCCATATATTAATACTAGTTCTCTTCTAACCATATGTCAAATTTCATGAACATCTGTTAAGTAGTTTGAGCGTGAAGGAGTAACAAATACATTAAAGTCATCATCTCATAGCGTCCCACAGGAATATTTTTTCGGGATAAAAACTATCCCATGTGTTAATCCAAGTTAGCCTCTATGTGTGTGCAAAATTTCATGAAAATCGGTTCAGCAGTTTTTACGTGAAGAAGTAACAAACAAACAAACAAACAGACAAACTTTCACATTTATAACATTAATAAGATTAATTCAATAATTTAATAAGCAATAAATATTAATTCTATTACATCGGTTAGTATAAAGTTAATTAATTAATAAAATTATATTTTTTAATTGACCCTAGTCTCGCGTTGTTTAGTGCGACTAGGTACATTTTAGATTTTTGCCGTGATTTGGGGTAAAATAATTGAGATGGTATTTATGTCTTGCTCAGCGACACGCCAACCCGCAGTCTATTCTTTTCTCTGTCTACGTACTTACTTTATTTAAGATACCTATCCTTTAGTTTCGTATAACAAGGTTTTAAGGCATCGAAGTGACAACTCTACGTGAATCGTATTATCTATGGTAAATATCTTAAAAAAAAAACAACGTCAATAGTGTCAATAATATAAAATCTATTGTCAATAATTAGTGCTTATATAAATGTATTTATTGTAAGTAAATGAAATAGTGATTCAACTATTACTTATTTACATAAGCACATTTACATGTGTGCATAAAGAAAGTATGAAAATTATATTGAAAACGAATACAAATTGCACTACAGATTTAGCTACTGTGATGACGTTGCCATATGAATGGATTCCTCAGCGAAGTGGACCGACTCTTATGAATTACCTCAAAGAAAGAGAGGAGGATTATAAGTCAAGCCTTTGTAGTATGTCAAAAGAAATAAATATTGTTAATAATGATATTGATGAAAAAGTGCATGATATGGAAGAGAAACTCTATACATTTATAAAAAAAAGTCATCGAACAATGGAATGCGTCTTAAACGATCTTTTAAAAACGGACAAATCTCCTACAACACGTGACCTTGCTCTTGAAGAAGTAAAAAAAATCTACGTTGAAAGTGTTCGAGATATTGAGAATTTTGAAAATGATGTCTTAGACCTAGAGACTCTTCGTTCTGAGAATTTAAAAAGCATCATTCAAACAAAATTTAACAAATTAGTTTCTATCGAACAATATACTTCACAGAATATATTGCACGACTTCGATGAACCTGTTTCAAGAATAAACGTTCAACTATCTACTAATCTAAAAGCGTATTTTAAATTTGTATGCCAGTTAAAGTCTCATTTATCAGAAATTGTAAATTATACACGATCAATGTTAAATAAACATTGTCTTACTTCTTCCTTTACTATCAAAGCTGTGGATATATGTAATACCGAAGAAGAATTAGATATTAAAGAAATCGTGGTATGCTTGGTGGATGCCAGCCAAGGTGCAATATCAAAATTATGCGTAATGTTGTTTAACTATATAGAAGATTTAGAGAAAAATATGCATAATATTAATTTTTTTGATAAAAAACAAGTTTTGTTAGATCTGGACAAAAATATTAATGACGGCCTACAAGGTATTTTTAATTGTTACTTACAATACGTTACTCTGGAACGAGAGGATCAAACACAAAAGATTATTGATTATATGAGCGGTAGTTTTTGTAGTTTTGGAGAAAATCTTTGTAGTACTTATAGAGTTTTGTATGACACCTGTTTTATTATTCACACGCTATTAGTTAGATTAGCAGAAGCACGAACATTAACGCTGGCCAAAGTAGAGAGTTTACAAATAAAAAACGATGCAGATGAGTTAATTAATGAATATAAGTTTCATATTGTTTTGGAAGAAATGCTTGCAGCTCCTGATGAAGATAAGGTGAATTATCAATTTGATATATTAAAAAGTTTGTTACAAAAACAAGGTCACTTATATTATCAACACAGTGTCAACGAAGTCAATGCGCTAAAAGAGTATACAAATCTAATGTTTTATATAATGGACAAGTTCTATATAGAGTGCGCTGGCGGTTTGAAAGCAAATAGGAGGGATTCACAATTGGAAGAGGAAAATAAAACTTCAACATTTGAATTGGATTCTGTTCTACTGTCTTATTTAAAAACGCAAGGATTTCTACCACGAACGATTTTACAGGATCAAAAGAAATATTTATCATTAAGTAGTTGGAAAAATAAATTTTTGGTATCTTTCGAAGAGCACATTCCGATTATAAGTAGCCTACTACAAGAAAGATGCCATAAATGGATAGAAGAAAAATGTTTGATTTTAAATATGCGATATTCTCTAAAATGTATGTCTCTTATTGTTAGAAACGAACGTATTCTAGCCGCACGTAATGGACGTGTAACAGAAATACACATGCACGAGTCGCGTCTCACGTCACATCTGAATACTATATATAAATTCACAGAAACACTTCCAATAGAGGCTTCTAAATTTATAGACTTTGATTCTAAAGAATTATATCCTTTGAATTATTGGGTTACACAAATTCAAAACAATATGAACCTTCTAACTGGGCAGTCGAATAATAACATGGAAAAGTTACAAGTCGATCCCGAATTCAAGAAGTTGAAATTTAAAAGTTACGCTCTTAGGTTATCAAAGTACAGTCGGCTATTTGAAGAATCATTGGAATCTGCTTTCACAGTTTACAAAAATAATGTAAACGCACGTTTACAGTCAGCAAGGTTTTCTAATTTGCAATTTATGGAGGAAATTAAACTTTTTTTTGAAGGCGGAAAGTACTCTGTTGCCGAGGCTAAAGAGACAAGCACTAAATTAGCTGATGCAGCGGAAGCCATTGAAACCTGTACGAAAGTTACTGATGACGCTGTCAATAGTTGTAAAACTCATTTGCTAACTCTTGCAGATGAAATGGTTTCATCCGCGTGGGTAATTTTAAATGGAAGCCCTACTACAGCTGATTTATCTAAAAATAAGAAAAAAAGTAAAGTGAAAAATACCACTCCAAATCGAAAGTAGTAAAGTATTGGAGTATAATAATATAAAAATAATAATAGGTAAATTTAGTTTCACACAAAACATAATGTAAGATTATTTGTAACAATATTACATTTAATAAGTAGTAACATAAAAATAATTATTAATATATTTAAATATTAGGTAACATTAAATAATAATTATGAAAAAATATTAAATTAAAAATTATTTTATATTTAATTTACTAATATGGCATATGAACAATAAAAACGTTATCTTTTCATTATTAGAAAATATGTTGTCATGGTAACGTGTAATGTTATGTGGTCAAATTGACAACCCGTTACTTTACCGTTGTAACGCAGGGGAAAGAAAATTTGTCAAACGCATTTGCGCAGTTAGTCTTGCAGTAATAATGGTTTCAAATCAAATGTCATATGATGGCTATAAAACTGTTTTACCTAAAAAAATTAAAACCACAAGAAATAGAAAAAGAAAGTAGTTAAGTGTGGGATTATTATGGAATAATAAATTTCATGAAAACTTTAAAATTTTGCCTAAGTTTTTTGTTTAAGTT
The DNA here is from genome assembly GCA_001625245.1 of Calycopis cecrops. Classification (NCBI taxonomy): domain Eukaryota; kingdom Metazoa; phylum Arthropoda; class Insecta; order Lepidoptera; family Lycaenidae; genus Calycopis; species Calycopis cecrops. Next base: position 72,294 of record LUGF01041214.1, on the reverse strand, counting down.
TAAAGATTATTATCTATTATCTCATAAGAATTTTTCAATTAACTTAAAATGAGATACAATGATTTTTTAAATATTATAAGTAATAAACATTTTTAATATTTTTAAGAATTCTTTAGTTACTGTGGTGAGGATAAAATATGATCTTTAAGTTCAGTTTTAAATATTTTTATACTTTGACATTGATTAATTTCATTTGGCAATTTGTTGAATAACTGTACTCCTTCAATCAGAATTGTTTTTTTATCGAAGTTACTTCTTATTTTGTCTATTTGTTTATGTTTATTTCTTAATTTGGAAGCATGTTTCATAAATTTGAATTTCGGATTGTATGGAACCTGATTTAATTTTTTGTTTTAAAAGACATGTCGCGACATTTACTCCCTTATTCATAACAACGTTATTATAAATTCAACGTTATTTAATTTTTAAGCATCGCATCTAAGAAAATTATTATTCATAAATTATATTTAGAGTTGTCAATTTAAACAGCCTCACACTCTTGTATAAAATCTTAAGTTGATATTGACAATTTGCATATTGACAATTGGTGACAGATGGATGACGGATGCGCGCGCCTACTCTATATTAGAAGTATGAAGGGTAGAGGTAATGTATGAAAAAGTGTTCAGCTGTATGTAAAATTGTATTTATTTTTTATAGCATAGGAGGCAAACGAGCAGTTAGGTCACCTGATGTAAAGTGAACACCAACGCCCACAGACATCCGTAACACCAGAGGTCTAACAGATGCGTTGCCGACCTTTGAGGAAAGAATAAGCTCTTTTCTTGAAGATCCCTAGGTCGTATCGGTCCGGAAATACCGAGGGGGCAGCTGATTCCATTTTAAAATGGTGCGTGGGATAAAATTGCGCTTATAGCGCACAGTAGTAGACTTCGGAGGATCTAGGTGGTGACGGTGGAATTTCGAATTTCGGCGCGAAGTCCTATAATGAAATTCAGCTGCAGGTATTAATCCGAACAATTCCTCGGAACACTCCCCGTGATAAATACGATAGAAGATGCACAGTGAGCTGACATCTCTATGCAAGGCAAGAGTATCAAGCTGGCGCGTGAGATACTGGTTATCGACCATTCGAGTCGCTCTTCGTTGTATACGGACAAATGGAACGAGCTGATATTGCGGGGCTCTCCGTTTGTAAAGTTGCAGCCGATGAGCTGGTGTGAAGTACTGCTTCGCTCTGCCGAGCACATCTAGCTTTTGCGACGCTAATTTAGCCTTCGCTTCCAAATGACCACGAAACTGAACGTTACTCGATATGTCGACGCCCAGTATTCCAATGCTAGCTCTAGCTATGAGGGGAGTGTTCTGGAATCAAGGAGACACGACAAAGGGTGTTCTTTTAGCGGAAAACGCGCAAACTTGTGTCTTTTTAGGGTTGAATTGGACTAAATTTAGTCGGCCCCATTCCGAGACTTCGCATAAGCTCGACTCGATTTCAGACAAAGTTTGTTCCGGTACTCGTTCACTTGTTCCCGTGAAACATTGACGCGGCCAGTGTATAGTGCGTCACCAGTGCTATCATCTGCATAGCAATGAATGCTATCGATTTGAAGCATGTCTTTTATATGCAAGAGAAACAGAGTGGGTGATCGAACACAGCCTTGTGGAACGCCAGCATTGACGCACATGAGGTCCGAGCATGCACCGTCGACTACGACCTTAATGCTCCGGTCTGTCAAAAAGGTGGCGATCCAGTCGCAAAGTTTCACAGGTATCCCAAAAGCCGGAAGCTTGGAAAGAAGAGCTTTGTGCCAAACCCGATCAAAGGCTTTCGCTATGTCCAGACTAACTGCTAATGCCTCCCCCTTTAATTCAACAGCTTCCGCCCATCGATGCGTAAGGTAAGTTAAAAGGTCATCAGCAGAGCGACCTCGACGGAAACCGTACTGACGATCGCTGAGCAGCTGGTGTTCCTCTACATACCTCAGGAGCTGGCTGTTGATTATTGTTTCCATGATCTTTGAAAACACGGGGGTTATAGCTATAGGCCGGTAGTTGGACGGGTCCGAGCGATCCCCTTTCTTTGGGATGGAACAGCTCTAGTGCACCCGGCACTAGAGCTGTTTTCCAGTTCCTTGGGACGATGCCAACAGAATCGGAGTATCGGAAAAGACACGTTAAGACAGGCGTCAACTCGGGGGCACATCTACGTAGCACAATTGGTGCGATTCCATCAGGCCCACTCGACTTATGAATATCCAAGGCCTGAAGTGCTTTCCGCACAGAACTCTGCCGGATCTTTATGTCCGGCATAGAGTGATCGCACCGCGAGATTGTAGGCGATGGAGTACCTTGGTCATTCAAAGTCGAGTTGGAGGCAAAAAGACGGCCCAGGAGATCGGCCTTATCTTTAGCATCATGGGCCAACGAGTCGTCACACCGGCGCAAAGGTGGTAGGGATGGCATACTGAAATTTCCGAGGACAGCCTTGGCGAGAGACCAGAATGCACGAGTTCCAGAAGGAAGGCGGACTAGCCGTTCGCCAATTTTGCCAATGTGCTCTGACTTTGCTTTGGCGATAACACTTTTAAGAGACCTGGAAGCGAAATTACACTCCTTTTTTAGTGCGCTGGTATTTATGTCCTGAGATGTCACCGCTTTTAGCCAAGCCTGATAGCATTCCTGCTTATGGCGTAGCGCCAACCGACAAGAGCGATCGAACCAGGGCTGGGACTTGCCACCAATCGGTACTTTAGAGAACGGAATTAATAGTTCCATTCCCTGAAGCACCACATCGGCGACGGAGTCGGCAATGGCATCAGGATTGTCCAGCGAGAAGCAAATTCCTCCATGGGTAGGATGCAAAGAAAAGACGCATCCCGTCCCAATCTGCTGACCTAAAGTGCCAGACGCGGCGGCAGCTTCCAGTGTATGGCTTAAAATTGCGTCTAACGGGCACAGTACTCCGTATCAGGCAGTGGTCCGACGAGCCTAGAGGAGCATCGACGGATACCAGGTAGCTGTCCGGATGAGAGGTCAACAGAAGGTCTAACAGGGAAGGTGTATGGTCGTCAATATCTGGGATTCGCGTGGGCGAGGAAACCAGTTGTGTCAGACCATATGCCAAAGCGAAGTCGTAGAAAGATCTTCCCGCATGATCGGTGGAGTGTGAACCTAGCCAGTCGGCGTGGTGGGCCTTAAAATCACCGAGTATCACGATCTCTGCGGTCGGAATCTGCTGGAGCACGGAATCGGTCGCCATTTCGATGTGCTCGATGAGTCGATCAATTACGTCGTTTCCGCTATGGGATCTATATAGGCACGCATAGACGCGGGGATGGTAGTCGCTGTCTATACGTAGCCAGAGGATGGAGAGATCCCTATCTTCAAGATGGCTTAGGCGGCGAAAGCAGATATTCTCACCGATATATGCGCACACTCCAGCCCGGGATATGAAGGAGTGTTCCAATTTATACCCCGGGTAGGTAAGGTGGGAAGTGTCAGTCGGAGAGGGTATCTGCGTTTCGGTCAAAAACAAGAGAGCCGGCTTCGCTGTTTCAAGGTGGTGGTATACGGCATTCAGGTTTGAATGTAATCCCCTGATGTTACAAAAGTCTACAGAGACTGTTTGGGATATCTCCGGCTTCTTACTTCGCTTGCCTTTTGCCGTAGTCTTGAGCACAGCATTGCCCCCCCCCAGAATACGTGAGGCAGCCTAGGCTTCCAGGTTCAGGGTATGACTTTGAGCCTGGAGGTCCAGGGAGGGATTCTCCGACACCAATGGTGCCAGTACCCTCCTGGGGTAACCTAAAAATTGTCCGTGCTACCATGAAGTTGGGGGGAGGGGGGTTTGGGCTTACCGGAGCTCTCACAGACCGAACGAAACGCGACAACAATTCATATTGCTGTCACTTCACGTCGATGTCAAGTAAGAGAGAGGTACTTCCTCGGACGCACCAGCCCAATTCAGCTGCATATGAATATGCAGCGTGGCGCTACCTCTATAAAATACACAGATGATTCTCCTTTACCTCTACCCTCCATAATTAGAAGTTACTGTTAGCAATTGACAGTGTCAGATGTACTAAAAAGTTAACTAGTGTTGTCTATGCAATTTTTAAGTATCACTTATGAATAACAATTTTTTAAGTACTATTTAAGGCTTAAATATGTAGTTGATTAGGTATGTATTATTTAGTATGTTGTTTAACTTGTTTTTATGAATAAGGCGGTATATCTTTTGTATGTGTAAAGTTGTGATATATTCATTAGTTTTCTTTGAGTATAAAGTTGTGTCGTCGGGGTAAAATAGACATAATTATACACGATATTTTTTCTATGTGTCCAAATTTTTTACAGGAGTGTCATAATCGATAACATAGTCGAATACATAGACTAAATAAAAAGTACAGACGGAACGCTGTTAACAATGTAATGAAGCCAGCAAAACTACACCCATTCCTGTATATACACGGTCTCACATACACATTTGACAACCAAACTACACCCAGATCATTAGTTTGTGACAGTTCGTCAATGGCGTATGACTTCCAAATAAATAATTGATTTATTACCTGAAAATGCCGAATTGTGTAGTGAAAGGCTGCAAAAATCATTCCTCGAGGAATAAAAAGCAAGAAGGACTTATATTTCATACGTAAGTAAACATAAAAATTCATATATTATTAAATCAATTTCAACAATTGTTTGACAGCTTTCAAAACGAAAATGTTGTCACTAGTAAGCGCCAAAATAGTCCCCGTTTATGGGGTTAGTTATTAATGTAACGAAACGTTATGTAATGTAATCACTAATCACGTCCATTTACTTATTTCTATTTTTACTTTTAATATTCACCCAATTAATGTAACAGTAAACAAGCTTTTTTTATTTAATCCTCCCTCATAAAACCTTTTTTAAGGTTTCCTGTCCGAAATAAAAATATTAGAGAGAATTGGAAGTGATTCGAGTTAACCGAATTGATCCATCATGGAATCCCACCATCCGCAGTCTAATTTGTTCAACACATTTTGAAAGTGATGATTTTCACATCACTAAGAAAGGACTTTGTCGTGTGGTACGAAATAGATATCCAAAGGTTACGAGGTTCCAATGTCTCTATTATATTGTAGTAGTTGTTACCCGCGGCTTCGCTCGCGTGGTTTTTCATGATAAAAAGGATCCGATGGCACTCTTTTAGTCCTTCAACTATCTCGATACTAAAATAATATTTATTTAAATAAGCAATTAGAAAGTGTTTAAAACTCTGACGTTTCTGTCAAACATTTGACAGTAGGGCTGTTAATACTTGGGCTACTTTTACTTATTTTTTCAAGTTCCGCGTGGGCTTAGTCGCGGGCACAGCTAGTACTTTCATAGATTATTCTATCTAAAGGCGGTAGCTTTCAACTAATTCATATTGCCGTCTGCTCGTTTGCCCCCTATATAAGTAAAAAATGTTATTAATTGTACCTAATTACGCTCCGATTTCTGGTATTAAAAAAAATCTTAACTCTTAGTAAGTATAGGCTCTTTTTGTACCAATATTTGTTTTTGTTAATACAAAGTTTTTAATTATTTAAAACTGATTAATATTCATTGGTCAGATTTACATTAAAAAAATTACGCTTTCGGAGAGATCATATAGAGATATATACCTATATTTTTATTTTGTACTAAAACCACAGTGTATAATGTTTCTTTTAATTCTGCATATTAACTTCATTCTAAGTTTCATTAATATTCTTAGTAGCCATAATAAAACAAACATACGTTATATTTTTTTAAGTGAATAATCGTAACATAATCGCAGAACAATTAATTATAACAACAAGTACCTGTTTGACTGAGCTTTGCTCAATTATTAATATAAATTACGTACTGATGAATTATGGATACTATTTTTTAATCTTACTAATATAATAATAAAACGCTTTGCTGGGTATTTTTTAGTAGTAAATATAATATATACCTATTTAGATACAAATAACGTAGGTATTGATGAAATATTTAACTAGTTTTACTTAATGAAATATGAATAATAATATAGTATAGGATTAGACGATTTACCTGAGTTTAGCCTGCAGTTGCTTTTCGAACTGAACCGAGCGGGTGAAATATGATTATTTTCTGACATAGGGCACACTCTTAATTATATACCCCTTTATATAAAGCAATATATAATCCTAAGTCTAATTTAAATAATAAAATTAGTGAATAATTTATTTAAGAATAAGAATTTATTTATATATTTACTTAAAATATAAATTCGGCGTTTATACATGTTATAACATCAATTATAGTTATATATTATAAGCCTTATCATCATCAGTTTACACGATTTCACTAAGATATTAAAGTTTTTAACAGAGATTCAGTTAAATTTATATTGCTGCTCCGCCTGTAGCCACCAGAAAAAGTGTTCTGAAAAATGCAATGCTACCTCTTTTACCCCTTAATATTTATTGTACCCATATTTACTTTACATATATTTTTCAGTGTTAACGTCGTAAATATAGTTTTAAATACACATTATTTAGTATTAAATATTTAAGTTTAATTTATAGTACCATTATTTATACACTTAGGTTTAAAGAAACTTTATTTCTTATAAGAATATTACATTTCATTTAAAATGATTTTTAAAATATAAGTAATAAACAATTTTAACATCTGGGCCAGATTTTAGAATTCTATAGTTTCTATGGTGAGGATAAAATATTATCTTTAAGTTTAGTTTTATATTTATGTTCATACTTTCACATTGTTTAATTTAATTTGACAATTTGTTGAATAACTGTACTCCTTGAAACGGAATTGTTTTTTACTCTAATTAGTTCTTATTTTGTCAATACAATATAAATTCTTATTCACAATAGTTGTTTGTTTTTTATTATTAATAAAATGTAGAATTTATTTTCGCCGTTCTGAACGGGCTCCAGGAAGCTTTGCCCCACGGAGAGATGTAAGTTAACTGTGCATCCTCTAACTTATTTTCCATGGGGAGTGTCCGGAGGAATTGTTCGGAGTAATACCTGCAGCTGAATTTCACTATCGAACTTCGCGTCAAAATTTAAAATTCCACCGGCACCATCTAGATATTTCGAAGTCCACCACTGTGCGCTTTAAGCTCAACTTCATTCCGCACACTACTTCTTTGTGGAATCAGCTACCGCCCTTGGTATTTCCGTACCGATATGACTTAGGGATCTTCATGAAAAGAGCAACTCAACTGCAAAATCCCTGGTGTTTCAGATGTCTCTGGGCGTCAGAAGTGACCTTTATCTCGGTGACACGACTGCTCGTTTGCCCCCTGTACTATATAAAAAATGTCACTCATTATTGTAATGTATATAATACTTATTGCATTAAATTCACAATATTATTTTAAGCACAACAAAGAAATGAAATGGTGTACATCTACAACTTACAAGAACACGTT
>LUGF01041214.1:51869-63808 GCA_001625245.1 Calycopis cecrops | reverse complement strand
CCAATTTACAACCGTGAGAGAAAAAACAAATTCAAACAGCAATTTGTCGATGAAAAATGCCATATTTTATACCATTAAAGTCTCCGACACCGATACTGAAACACATTGTATATTAATTGTATTCTAAATTTGAAGCTTCCATGTTTGCTAGAAGTGCCTTAATAATAATAATAATAATAATAATAATTTAATTTCCAACTTAAACATAGGTCTAAGTACAGTGGAGTTACCCGGTATACTGCGGCAATTCAATGTCTGATTGTGGTTAAACTGTGTTTTCAAGATTTTTCCACAAATGTTTCGGATTATGGATGTTATTATTGATATTATATTTAAAGTACGCAAATTTTTCAGAATGTAATGCTCGTTTTAGGCATAATTTGTAATATTCTTTTTCACTAACTAACTTGGTTTTCCTGTATGTCGCACAAGTTCTATCGCGTAACCTCATCATTACTTTGATGGTGTCTGCTCCCTGATAGTGGCAGACTCTGGGGGTATGTAGGTCAAATAATGACACGACTCTTGGATTAAAAGCGTTGACTGCACTGTTAACGTCATCGAGCGGATAAAGACTATCCCAGTCTATGTTCTTAAGACTGTGTTAAATCTGTCGGTACATATATTTTTCATCGGTCGGAATGTAACCATCTCCTCGCAGGATGCGAGGAGATGGTTTCGCTCGTCTAATGTTAAAGTCGCAGATTATAATCATATGACCTAACAAGGAACCTGTGTGTTCAAGAGACAGTTTATTTATGCCAGGTCAGTGCAAACTACATCAATAAGTGTCTGGCTTGTGTCCGTGAAGTGAGTCCGTTCAATTAAATTAAAACATGTAAGAAATGAGGTTAGGGGAAGGTTGCTATGAATGGACCACTTAACTTTAGGACATCATATTTCATGAAATATGACCAACAAATGAAAATCAATTGTTGGAATTTATTGCTATTTGTGTAAATTAATGATATATAAATTGTTGGCAATGAAAGTTGAGAGGTTTTACAGATATACTAAAATAACTCTTCAATGAGGAGTTGCTTTCTTTGGACCACCGTTGCCATGAATGGACCGCTAAGTTGCCATCATTGGACTTAGAAACATTTGTATTAACGGTCCAATGAAGGTGACTCAAATGAAACACAAAATAAAAATTACTTTTTGTTGAAGTTTTTATAATAATCATACTTTTTAGCAAATTGGAAGGCTCTTGATATCTTTGGAAGTAATACCAAACAAAGAATTCTTCATTTCAACAATGTGAACCCTTATTTCAGTTTTTAAATCTTCCAGTAGATCTCCTTCTGATCCTATTATCTGAACTTCTTCCGCAGCGTTTTGGTTTTCCCCGTTCAATCTTCTTTTTAATGAGTCTTTTGAAACGCCATAGATTCGACTCGCTTCATGTTATCCAATAGATTTTTTCTTAAAAATTCTGCTGCAAGTTTCATACTAGCTTATTCCAAGAATAAAATTTCCTTTTCTTTTTCTCTGCCGCCATTGTGGAATATACAAATATAATCCGATTATAACAAAAAGGTAGGTATCTATATAAAATACACAACACAAAAATCTATTTATTAACTTTGATATTACATTTTCAATATTGTACAATAATAATTCCATTTATATATTTTAATTTAAATTTTTATATAAAAAAATAGAAGGAATTTTAGAAAATGTGTATTTGTATCTGTTGCTATACGAAATTCACACAGACAAGAACATTTTTTAGCATTATACTAAATGAAAATAAGCAATTCGCCAAGTTTCTTTGATTGGACCGGTCCAATAATGGCGTCACTATTGTGGTCCATTGATGGCAACTGGGTATATCAACATAACGAAAGCGGGTATTAAAAAACGTGCAAAGCTAGGTAAAAAACTTCATAGTCTCTGTAAGCGCAGATAAATTTGCTATTCAGACATAATACAATCATCAAACATGAATAAATATAATGCTACTTACATGGGTTTGTTGATGGATCGATTTTTATATCACGATCACCGCTGACACAAGTGCATACGTCACTACTAGCCACTCATCGCGAGGGCACTAAGGTTTGGCTAGGGGGCAAGGGGTGTTGTAATGTTGCCTATCAACGTATTGAAGTCGTTGTGACATGCATAGTTTTTGAAAAAATTAGGTGGTCCAATGAAAGAACCGGTCCAATGATCGCAACCTTCACCTATTTTATAGTTTTTGTGTCATTTGTTAAAAATAAATTAATATTAAAGTCACCAAGTATGATTAAATTGTCATATTTTAAAAAGAAGTAATGGAATCTGATAAAGCGTCGAAAAATAAATCAACATCAATCCACGGTGGACGGTATGCTGTACCAATCGCTAACTTCCTGCCGTTAACTGTCGCCTCTTCTCTGGCAATTGTCCGATTTCAAGGTCCGTCAATAACGCCTCCTGATCTCTGTTATTTCATTCGTTCTTTAGTTTGGTAACTGTTTCTTGTATATATATCGTAACCTCATCCATCCTTCCACCATCTTCCACCGCCGCGGGTTCGGTTTTTTGCTCAAGAGCTTCCAGCCGCCGCTCAAGTCCATTCATGCGCTCTACCACACTCTCCATAGGAGATTTAAATATGTTACGAAATTCCTGCACTTCAGCCATATATGAGGCGAGTTCACGGCGCATATCTCGTAGATCCGTGTCGGCTATAGAGGGCGCTGATGTTCCTGTACCTCCCATTTCGACGAGTGGTGTGTGATCGGGTGATCCACAAATGCCCTTAACCGGGGTGCAGCTGTTGTCCCCTTTGGGTCAATTCTTACTGAATTCCGGACAACTCCATTCCTTGCTCACTGTCAGCTTCTCAGATATTCCTTACATTTTCTGATATTTGAAGGTGCAGGTGGAGCAAGAGGCGACACCTGTTGATGGGAGGAACTTTCCGCATGTCGAACACTTAGCCATTATTAATTTCTATGGGTCCGAGCTGAGGTAGTATAGCTACTGGATACTAGATGGCGCTGCAGTGGTGGTTTTTACGGCGGTACCCTGGAGATTTTTTTTTAGGTCGATATGAACCTGCTACCCCCGCTAGAGCTCAAAACACATTCCTATTAACTCAGTAAAATGTTAATAACTTTCTTAGTTCACAGAGGCACAATATTATCAACTTAAATTAAGGATCTAAGCACTTTAATAATTTTATGGAAACAAAATAACGCGAGCACAACTGTACGTGAAGCCGTTCGTGACGTCACTCCCAACTGTAGTAGATATAATATAGGTCTTTTCCTATGAAGTTGCCGTTTTGTCGTATAGTACAGTCAATCTGTAATAAAAAAAAAATGAAATGGGGAACAAATTACACGAGCAAATTTGACTTGATATATCGTTAGAGGGGCATGTAAATAGCAGAATGGGAAATTGGCGAAGTCTCATCTGTTGCTGATTTTGAAAAAATCCAAAAAAAAATTTTGAATTGCGTTTTTCTTCGAATCTATGAGTTTTAGGGAAAAGTTTGTTTGAAAAAAAATGTAGAGGACATTGTGAACTACATTTTATGTCATTGAAGTGACTTCGTAAGACTTGAAATACAAAAAGTAGGTGGCGCTGATGCGGTGTCCGGGCTATACTGAAAAAAGTACGGCAAGGAATTACTTCAAATTTTGCATGAATATTACTAACAGGTTGGGTCAACATATAGGCTACATACTATCACGCTGTCACCTACGGGGGAGGAGCTGTGATTCTTTCATTCGGAAGAATTGAGAACTTCCATTTTAAAGTCCAAAATCCACGCAGGCGAAGCTGCGGGCGGAAGCTAGTCAAACATATTTCAACCATTTATTGTTAGTATTTAAAATACAAAGTAATTTAAGAATCTAGTTCGTAAGAAAGTAATAGATTATTAAGTAAGTAATTTCAATAATGTTTGAACCAATTATTACAGTTGCATTACTTGTCTTTTAATTAATTAAAGCACCTAATTTAAATATCTTAGTGCGGTGGCCCATACAGGTGGGAGGAGGAAGGAGAACAACGCATCTGTTTATCTCTATGTGGATGTCTATGGGCGTCGGTTGTCATAAAAATGGCTGCGATTGCTCGTTGGCCTTCTTATACTATAAAAAGGTCAGGCTACCCAGGTCGGACTCTTAGAATGGAATATTCTGTATTCACGAAATATATCAAAATATATTTTAATATTGCAAACTATATCAAATAATATCGAGATATGTTTCTCGACATATTTTGGTGACATCATAAAAATATACATGTATATTATAGGTACGTGTGTGGTCACTTGAATATTTGTATAGAAAATATATCGTAATATGCCTTAGGTACTGTAATTTTAAATATTAATATATATTATAGATAGGTACGTCTGTGACGGCCTAGAATATTAGTGAATTTAGTACTAAAAATCATAATCAGAATAGGAATACGAGGAACTGGCCTAAATTAGATATGCATGCCATTTCATAAACTTAGTAAAGTAAAGAATTCGTTTCGGGGGCAATGCTACGCCTTTACTATAGGATCTTAGAAAGCGTCCAAAAACTTTCGATTCATAAATTTAAAAAGTTGTTAAAGAGCGTTTGTGTGGTAAGGCATACTATAAGGTAACAGATTTTATGACAGAGAGCACATCTTGGGATTAGTACCCTCCTCCCAGGCTATTTAGGTACCATAATTATTGTAAATTCATAAATTGTATATCATTTAGAGTATGAAAATGTATTTGTATTTTTATGTTTTTACTTTTATATTCATCATCACATATTTATCATCACATCATGAGGCCTGCTGAATTTGTATTCTCAGAACAAGGCTAGGGTTGAACCGGTGCACAAAGGAGTAATTCATCTCAAAAAACCCGTCAAAAGTAAAAAAAAAAAACAGTCGCATTTGTCTCTAAACTTTTGCTGTATGCATACCTCATTAACCGGGCTAACTAAAACCGGTTTCAAACAATAGGTCCAAACCTCCCGCTCACTAAGCAGTTAGTCGGACTCTAGTCGATGTCGAATGTGCACGCGTCTATTCTTTCGATACGTTCATAACTACAACTTTACAGTTTGTGTTGTGGATAATTTGGTGAGATTTCTTTCAAAACTAATCATGGATAGTGAAGTTGAAGGTTTGTACTTTTCATTAATAATATAATTTTGTTCATTTAATTGATTTTTAATACGTAGTTGAGATGTCGAGAACGTGTAATAAAATATGATTTTTTATGTATATTTTTTGACAAAAAAAGGGTTTTCGTTATGGTTCCGGGACAGATCGGGCAAAAGTTTTTTTTATATAATTATATAAACATCTTAGCCATGACATTATCAAAGCAAAAGTCACCCATGTGTACACATTTTTTTTAAATTGTGTTTTATATTGTAGAGGTATTCTTGTCATTATTTTCATGCAGTTAAAATAATGTTTTTAATTTTAGGTTTTACATCAAGCTACGTAGAAATGTCTAGAAGATCATTGTACATGATATTTAGAGATAGCAGAAAGCGGACGTTAGATAAAAAAAGTTTGATTTTGAAAAAAAATTACTGGAGTTAACTATTTGTCCCGAAAATCAGTTAAAAACTTTAAGAAATAATTTGACACATTTTAAATCGGAATTTAAGTCCAGATGGACTACAGCCAATAGCACGGAGTCAAGATTTTTATTAAAAAATGAAAAATGGCTTGACGGTGCTGTCAAAATTTGTTATTGGCAAACGCAAACAACTACAACAAAACAAGGACACCCCAAAAAGGCATTTCAAAAATTGACTGATCGTAAATAAATAAATAAATAAATAAAAAACTTTATTTGCAAGAATATGGTATAAAGTAGGTTTTACAATATTTTTATGTAGGTACTCAATATTCTGCCTATAGCGGCGTGCAAATAGTTTAAATTACATGTTACAAATTACATATTTGTTAATTTATTTATATACTAATACTAAAATCATGCACATAACAATTATCATTATATATAACATACAATTTTAATAAAACACTAGAATAAAAAATAAAAAAAATTAAATTAAAAAAGAATAAGTTATGAACATTTTAGAATTAATAAGAACAAATTTATCAAAATAGCTTAAAATATTTTTTATTACATTTACAATTATAGTTATACACAATTTTCATTTAGATATTCATCAATAGTATAGTACATCTTATTAAGTAACCATTTAAACAATTCTGTTTTAAAACTTTTCCCTGTAAGATGCGCCATGTCCCCTGGTAATTTATTATAAATGGTCACTGCCATACAATACGCGTTCTTGCTGCACATTTTTAGTCTCTGTTTAGGAACACTGATTTTATGACGTCTGCAACTTCTGATGGTAGTTTCGTTTTTCAATTCGTAGTACATGTCTAAGTTATTACGAACGAATACACAGATATCTAGTATATATTGGCATGGGAGTGGGAGTATACAGTACATTTTAAATAATGGTTTGCAACTATCTAAAGAGGTTGCACCGCACAGTGACCTCATACATTTTTTCTGTGCACGAAAAACTCTGCTAGCGTCAGCGGAATTACCCCATATAATTAAGCCGTATTTTAATATAGAGGACACATAACCGTGATAGGCCAATAGTGCTGCCTTAGTTGAGACTGTTCTTCTTATATTTTTTAAAACAAATACAAACTTTTCCAATTTAATGGTTAATTTATTTGTGTGTTCTCTCCAGGTACAGTGTCGATCTATCTGTACTCCTAAAAAACTTGTCACATCTACTTCATCAATATGATTACCATCGTATGAAACTTTAAGATTATCTCGAATAGTGTTATGAGGATAAAATTGGATAATTTTGGTTTTTACAGCGTTAATTTTTAATTTTTTTTCTTTTAAGTAATTGATTGATTGTTCGTATATTTGATCGTAGTAAGAGACGACTAACAAAAGAATTAAGAGAGCACGTGGAAGTTGAAAAATTAACATAATATGCTGCTACTGTTAGTCAAAGGACATCCGGAAATGTAGAGGCTTCAAAATTTATTAAAGAGGTCACTGCCTCTCCAACTAAGGCAAAAAAGCTGAAAAAGAGACTCTCTGGAGGGGAGGGCGAATATGTAAAAAAACATTCACCTGCAGAAGCTTTAGCTCTTTACATCGAGTTGGATTTGACTAGGAGACAGTATGAAATATTACATACATCCAACAAGAATATTTACCCTTCGTATTCACTTATTAAGGAAGACAAAAAAGAGTGCTATCCTAAGATCTAACAGACTTCCGATTCATTCATGAGCTGAATACGAAATCGGAAAAAAAAAATCTAGCGGGAGTTTTCTACCGGAAACCATAGAATTATTTTTAGAAGTGAATCCGCAAGATATTTCTTAAGTACACTAATTATGAATATAATAATAAATATCAATTTTTTTTATTCCGTCTGTCTACGAATAATTTCCTCTGTCTACGAATATCTGTAATACCAATGTCAGTCAATAAAATGTCAATACTGTCAGTAGAATGAAATCTACTATCAATCAACATTTTTTGAATGTTTTTATTATAATTAAATAAGATTTTGATACAACTACTATTTATTTACATTGAACATGAGTGACCATGAGAACATAGATAAAGAAGAATATTTATGTAAATGTTTATATAAAGATAGTTCGGAAGTTGTATTAAAACCGAATACAAATTGTACAACAGATTTAGCTGTTGCGATGGTGTTACCAGTTCAATGGATTCCTCAGCGAAGTGGGCCGACTCTTATAAATTACCTCAAAGAAAGTGAGGAGAATTGTAAGGCAAGCCTTTGTAGTATGTTAAAAGAAATAAACATTGTTAATAATGATGTTGATGAAAAAGTTCATGATATGAAAGACAAACTTTATACATTTATAAAAGAGAATCATGGAACAATGGAATGTATTTTAAGGAATTTTTTAGAAACGGACAAATCTCCTACAACACGTGACCTTGCGCTTAAAGAAGTAAAAAAAATCTACGATGAAAGTGTTCGAGATATAGAAAAATTTAAAAATAATGTCGTAGATCTAGAGACTCTTCGTTCCGAGAATTTAAAGGGCATCATTCAAACAAAATTTGACAAATTGTTTTCTAATGAACAATATAATCCAAAGATTCTGTTAAACTTCGATGAACATGTTTATAGAATAAATGATCAACTATCTACTAATCTAAAAGCGTATTTTAAATTTGTATGCCAGTTAAAGTCTCATTTAGAAGAAATTATAAACTATACAAGATCAATGGTAAATGAATATTGTCTTACTTCTTCCATTACCATCGATACTGTGGATATATGTGATAGCGAAGAAGAATTAGATATTAAAAAAATCGTGATTTGCTTAGTGGACGCCAGCCAAGGTGCAATATCAAAATTATGCGTCATATTGTTTAACTATTTAGAAGATTTACAGAAAAATATGAATAATATTAATTTGTTTGATAAAGAACAAGTTTTGTTACATCTAGACAAAAATATTAATAACGGCCTACAAGATATTTTTAATTGTTGCCCACAATACGTCACTCTGGGACGAGAGGAACAAACACCAAAGATTATTGAATATATGAGCGATAGTTTTTGTAGTTTTGGTGAAAATCTTTGTAGTACTTATAGAGTTTTGTATGACATCTGTTTTATTATTCACACTCTATTAGTTAGATTAGCAGAAGCACGAAGATTAACGCTGGCCAAAGTAGAAAGTTTACAAATAAATAACGATGCCGATGAGTTAATTAATGAATATGAGTTTAATATTGTTTTGGAACAAATGCTTACAGCTCCTGATGAAGATAAGATGAATTATCAATTTGATATATTAAAAAGTTTGTTACAAAAACAAGGTCATTTATATAATGTACACAGTGTCAACGAAGTCAATGCGCTAAAAGAGTATACAAATCTAATGTTTTATATAATGGACAAGTTCTATATAGAGTGCGCTGGCGGTTTGAGAGCAAATAGGAGGGCTTCACAATTGGAAGAGGAAAATAAAACTTCAACATTTGAATTGGATTCTGTTCTACTGTCTTATTTAAAAACGCAAGGATTTCTACCACGAACGATTTTACAGGATAAAAAGAAATATTCATCATTAAGTAGTTGGAAAAATAATTTTTTGGCATCTTTCGAAGCGAACATTCCGATTATAAGTAGCCTACTATATGAAGAATGTAAAGAATGGATAGAAGAAAAATGTTCGATTTTAAATATGCGATATTCTCTAAAATGTATGTCTCACACTGTTAGAATCGAACGTATTCTAGCCGCAGGTAATGGACGTGTAACAGAAATACGCATGCACAAGTCCCGTCTCAAATCACATCTGGATACTATATATAAATTCATCGAAACACTTCCAATAGAGGCTTCTAAATTTATAGACTTTGATTCTAAAGAATTGTATCCTTTGAATTATTGGGTGACACAAATTGAAAACAATATGAACCTTCTTACTGGGCCGTCGAATAATAACATGGAAAAGTTAGAAATCGATCCCGAATACAAGAAGTTGAAATTAAAAAGTTACGTTCTTAGGTTGTCAAAGTACAGTCGGCTATTTAAAGAATCATTGAATTTGGCTGTCACAGTTTACAAAAATAATGTAAACACACGTTTACAGTCAGCAAGGTTTGCTAATTTGCAATTTATGCAGGAAATAAAACTTTTTTCTGAAGGCGGAAAGTACTCTGTTGTCGAGGCTGTTGGGACACGCACTAAATTAGCTGATGCAGCGGAAGCCATTGAAACCTGTAAGAAAGTTACTTATGACGCTGTCAATAGTTGTAAAACTCATTTGCTAACTCTTGCAGATGAAATGGTTTCATCCGTGTTTCCCACACTGAGGAAACCATCTCCTACTCATTGAGTTATTATTACTACGTACATATAACTCAATGCTCCTACTAAATGATTGCCATAAAGACATTATAGATTTACTTAAAAAAAAACGACGCGAACCCCAAAAATAAAATTATGAATGTGTAGTAGTAGTTTTTTATATTGTTTATAATTTAATATTGCATGAATAATTTATAGTAAATGATTTATTTTGATTAATATCTTGTTTTTGTCCATTTACTCTAGTACACTAGGTGGCGCTGTAACGTGATAGCTTTCTTTGTTATTGCTCCCAGATTAAATTCCATTAAAAATATTAAAAGTCTAATTTTGCTACTTTTAAAGGTGTCAATATCTAGATACAGTCAAAAAGTTATCGCACAAGATATAGTCTACGCAAGATACCAGTTCAAGGTCGCCGCACTGTTATCAAGTCGGAAAGGGATCGGAAACGTAACGCCTACGCCTAGGCGTCAACCAGGCGTCAACCATCCGGTGCCGATCCGGTGACGATCTGCTTCCGTTACGTTCCGCTACCATCGCACACATATCAACTCGGAAAGGGATCGGAAACGTAACGCCTATCGGCTTATCGGTGGGGTGACCAAAAAGTAACCCTGTAATTGTATATAATATAAAACTCATAGGTGACTGACATAGCGATCTATCAACGCACAGCCCAAACCACTGGACGAATCGGGCTGAAATTTGTCATGCAGGTAGATGTTGTGACAGGCATCCGCTAAGAAATATATTTAGGTAAACTACGTAAATAGACAGACTGATGTGACGAAACTAACATGCGTGTGAGTTTCCAGTGGTCCATTGTAGGAGGAGGAGGAGGAAAGGTGGTGGTGTGTGGATGTCCATGGACGTCGATAGACATAAGTAAAATATAATTATTTTTGTATATATAATATTATTTTTGTATATATATAATACAAAAATAATTACCCACTTAGTACGGAGAACCTACATAACCTGTTTATGATTTTATATCTAATTATAAAACCCGAATTCGTCAATTTACGAAGATTTACCCAGTACCTACGTACCTTTTTACATGTCATGTCATAAAAAGAAAGTAGTCAATAAGTCTTTCCCATTTCATCATTATTTTGTGTTAGAATCTAACCTGAAAAGTCAATAAAAACACATGTGCAACACGTAACTGACGCTATGCACGGCCCCCGCGCCCGCCACCTCTTAGTAACCTCCGTTGCCGTGATAACAACCGTTGCCGTGGTAACCACCGATCCTCGCGCCTCACTACCACCGTCCGCTACCATTTTTCAAAATATGTATTAAAAAAATATAGTATACTGCAATCAAATATAAGTAACTCTAGGTTTAGAATAGGTAGGCGGGCCAGGTTCAAGTAAAAAAGAAGCTCATTGAGGCATTGAGCATCAATAAACACGATTTTTCGCTATTTGCAATATAAATATTTCAGTCTTGAAAATATAGTATTTTTGCGTAGGAACTATATACAGTATATAGTAGGTACACAGACCTGAAATATAGTGCAATACAATATATTATAGTGCGGTTGGAAACCCTAATACGACCGCAACTGCAAATGCGTCGCTTCCGAGTACTTTATGTGTTCGTGTAAAAACATATTTTAGAAATTACAATTTTATGTCACTTCACAAGCAAATCTTGGTCTACCTTTGGGGCATCCGAAACAATTAAAAGCGACTGATCTGCGCTTTATCGCCTTAAATTTGTGCCATAGATACTAAGATTAGTGTAGTAAAGAAGTGAAAAGTTATAAGAAGTATAGTTGTCATGATCATACATTGTAAATATGCCATAAATATTAAGAAAGATTACTTAGCTTGCGTTTCAAATTGTGAAATATCAACGTAGGCTTTTTTGGCTGCTCTAAGCTATCATACCTTTACCAAATGTAAACGTTACCAATTAATACATGGAGCATGGAGAGGTTTTGTTATTGGTATCTAATATCTAGTTATCATGTCTGTTTAGTTAAAATCGAGCGCTCGCAAAACACAACGGTCATCACTACGGTGATCATAATAGGGGATTTTATTCCCTTTGCTCTTCTTAAAATTTTCTTCGAAATTATTTATCTTATATTTTAATTTTTTAATA
>LUGF01041214.1:30559-51724 GCA_001625245.1 Calycopis cecrops | reverse complement strand
TATTTTCAAAGATACTATATTTCTCTGAAGAAATTTTGGTCACCCTAGTACGGAGTGACATAAGCGCGATGACGGCCGGTGAGCCGTTAGCGAGCGGGCCATAGCGGCCCATAGCGGACGGATGGTTGACGCCTGGTTGACGCCTCGCCCTAAGCCGGTCCCTATCCGAGGCGTTTCCGATCCGTTTCACATTAGTGTGCGTTGCACTATGGAGTTTCATACAAAGAATACTGACCGGCTCGAGGTGATCCGTTTCCGATCCCTTTCCGAGTTGATAACTGTGCGGCGACCATAATAGTGATGAAAATAAAGTGCATAACTGTCGTTGTGAAATTTTAAATATCAGTGCTTCTCCAAGACAGTTCGTGCGTCAAAAGAGTTAATAAATTCTTATTATTGCTGTGTATTGGGTGAGCGGTGTAAACTATAAAAAAATCGAGTGTATTAAAAAAACTAATTTAACGGTATATTTCCAATTATGCAAGTCAGTGTTGCGCTGTGCTGCCATCTGTCTTAAAGTAACCTAAGCTTTTACTTTGCTAGTTATCGACTTACCTGATCGATCACGGCATCTACCGTTAGGTGGCGCACCATACCTTAATTCAAGATTAAACCCAAATCGATCATAGAAAATGTCTCTAAATTCCAATATGAGCTGCAGTGGATGTAACACCAGACTTGTGGCCGGAAATCCGTTCCTCAAATGCACCTCATGTAAAGGCAGATATCACAGTGAATGCCTTAACATAAGTTCGAGTCAATATATCGCACTGACAAAAGACCTAAAGGCTAGCTGGAAGTGCCCATCATGCAATAATGTCACGCATCGCGGCCGGACTAATCAGAATACTCCTGTTCGATCATCAGTGATGCTAGGCGTACCTCAGGAGTGCGACAACCATACCCATGACTCCTACCGCACCTTTACCGACTGCGTCGGAACGAGCTTCTGATTTTGAGAAGTTCTTACGAGATATGCAAGACACATTAGAAGCGTGGAAAACCGATATGGACCGAAACATTTTGAAGATGGGCGAATCAATTAACAGCACTCTCTCCGAATTAAAAAGCGAGATACATGCCATGCGCGCTGAAAACTCTACTATAAAATCCCAAATAGGAATATTATCAAAAGCGGTGGCTGAGCTACAGTCCACGGCGTACTTCCAGGATAATAATCATTTGGACCTTAAAAAACGCGTTGATGATCTGACTTCCGAATTACGAAACTGTAATAATAATAACAATATTAAGGAACTACTTGAAACAAAAATAGACAATCTCGAACAACAGAGTAGACAGTGTAACCTGGAGATATGTAACGTGCCGGAAAAACGGGGTGAAAATTTGATAACCATTATGGAATCTATTGGAGCTGCAGTTGGATGTCAAATATCTAATCATTACGTTATATCTATACATCGCGTTCCACACGCGCAGAAACAAAATAATAAGCCCAAAAATATTATTGCTAAGTTGCGAACTCGAACTCTCCGCGACAACATTCTAAGCGCTTTTCGCTTGACGAAAGGATTCACGACTGACCGATTGGGTATAACTGGTTCTCCACAACCAATATACGTAAACGAGCACATCACCCTTAAAATGAAAAGGCTTTTTCGAGAATGTAGAGACGCAGCAAAGAGATGCGGGTTTAAATACATGTGGATCAAACATGGTACCATCCTTGCACGTGAGAGTGACGATTCGCCTATATTTTCTGTACGATCTGAAGCCGACGTCAAAAAGATTAAATGTACGTCTCTTAATCCTAATGTTAATAATATCATCGAATAACAATGTTTTTCACATGCATGCTGATTTATACTGTAATGTACGACAAAATACCTTATCAAAACATGTCTGTACTCATATATATATTCTATTTACAATATTCTGTTATATACCTGATCTATCAATGTATCACGATGCAGTCAACAAAACCTCTGAGACAATTACATCGAATATTTCTCTCATACTCTTTAAAAGCTTAACAATACTTATTTCAATATCCTTAATTATAATTCATTTATACATTCCCGAATAATATAACATTTTATTACCATAATTGCGGAGGTACTCGCACCAAATTGAAGGAACTCTAT
This sequence comes from Calycopis cecrops, assembly GCA_001625245.1. NCBI lineage: Eukaryota > Metazoa > Arthropoda > Insecta > Lepidoptera > Lycaenidae > Calycopis > Calycopis cecrops. Next base: position 49,619 of record LUGF01041214.1, on the reverse strand, counting down.
ATCAATATTTTAGCAGGTATCTTGCTCCCATGATGTCATTATTCTTACTGAGACCAGGCTTACTCCAGATGTTGCAGATAATGAGTTTACGAATCCGCGCTATTTAGTATATAGATGTGACCGTGATCGCACTGCTACAGGTAAAAAGGATGGAGGTGGAGTCCTGATTATGATACGCAAGAGTCTAAACCCATCCCGCATTAACCTACCAATATCCACATCAACACAAGTAAACAGATACATAGAACACGTCTTTGTGTCCATACCTAGTTCTGTTGATTCTAAGTGCCACGTCATTGGAGCTGCATACATACCTCCCAATAGACGCAGCGAAACCTACACGATGCACTTTGAAACGGTGGTAAGTTTATTTCAGAATATGGATATAGACCATTTTGTCCTAGCCGGGGACTATAATTTACCTCACGTACTTTGGGCCTCACCAAGTAAACACAATCACAGCACTGTCTATGGATGTCCATCAATCATATCGGACAGCCTACAAGCTTTCATGAGTGACATCAATGTATCTCAATATAACACTTTACAAAATACATCCAACCACAATGGAATATTAGACCTACTCTTCTCTAATGTAGCTTGTTCCGTCTCCCAGCCTTCACAACCTATATTAAAGCCAAGTATTTATAACCCACCTCTTTTATTCGATGTTTCATTTCCAGTCAATACAACATACTTAAAAATACCGGCCAAGTGCGATTCAGACTCGCACACCGAGGGTTCCGTAGGAACGGGAGGTATGAGCAAAACTAATAGACGTTGAGAAAATTACACTTCCTTGCGACAAACTTATATATGCGGGTGCTTGCATACATTTAGTATGAAACGAACTACATGCATAAGTTGGTAATGATTTTTACAGTGATATAAATTTTATTTACCAATTTTTAGATTTATTCCTATATGTATACTGTAAGGTCTTACTTCTTGCCAAATTTCAGAATTCTAGCTCAACGGGAAGTACCCTATAGGTTTTCGAAAAAGTGCGTTTTCATACAAAATTTGTGCACAAATGGCTATAACTTTTTATTGCGTTAACTTAGAAGTGTGATTTTTTCAAGGCATCAAGACGTAACTGACCTCCGTATTTGACAAAGCTGCTTAATCCCTTCAAGCGTTTTAGAGAAAAAGGTCTTGACAGACGTACAGACGGACAACAAAGCGATCCTATAAGGGTTCCGTTTTTTCTCTTTGAGATACGGAACCCTAAAAACAGTCCGCCCCGAGATTAAATTTCCGTCGAGCTAACTATGAATCAATAAATGAGCGCATTAATACATTGGACTGGACTTCCCTCGTCTGTAATCTTTCTTGTGATCAAGCAGTTGATACATTTTACTCCATTATCAATAATATTATAAAGGATAACACCCCATTAATACCTAAAAGAGTCGCTAAATTTCCTATATGGTTCTCCCGCTCGTTAATTCACATTTTTAATAACAAGGACAAAGCCTGGATACGATGGAAAAAATACAAAAACTTATCAGACTGCGAGTTATTTTCTCTGAATAGGGCTAGATTGAAAAAGGAATGCATTACATGTTTATTTAAGTATATAAAGTCTGTAGAGGACGATATTACTAGCGACATTAAACATTTTTTTACATTCATTTCAAATAAAAAAGCAAAGTCTGATATTCCGGCATCCATGAAGTACCCAGCAGTAAGGATCCGCAGGAAATTTGCAATATGTTCGCGCACTTTTTTAGCTCTGCGAATGAAAGTTCTACCCTAAGTGAAGAATTGCCTCCACTTGCTGATAATCCTGATACTGGCGTTCACCTTTCTAAGTTAACAATACCATCTGATAAACTTATTAGAGCCCTGAGATCCTTAGACCACAACAAAGGACCAGGTCCAGACGGCATACCGACTTTATTTCTAAAACGCACAGCTCTGAGTAACCACCGTCCTCTGCATATAATATTTAATAAATGTTTATCTGAGGGCGTATTTCCTGCCATGTGGAAATCAGCTAATATCATACCAGTATTTAAAAGTGGACTAAGAAATAATGTTGAAAACTACCGGCCAATTTCTATTCTTAGCGCCATGTCTAAACTATTCGAGAGCCTAATCCATGCTGAAATTTACCCCATCCTTCACAACACAATACTTCCCCATCAACATGGTTTTGTCAAACGAAGATCAACAACCACAAATTTAGTATGCTTTACTAGTAGTTTATTCGAAAATCTAGACAAAGGACTGCAAACTGATGCTGTCTATACGGTCTTTCAAAAAGCATTCGATAAGGTCGATCATGAACTACTCCTACCCAAATTGGCATTTAATGGAATAAGAGGAGATCTCCTGAGCTGGTTTTCCTCTTACATAACTAATAGAGTACAAAAGGTAGTGCTAAACGGATACCAGTCTTGTGTCATACAGGTAACGTCGGGTGTAAGCCAGGGCTCAATTATCGGTCCACTGCTATTCATACTCTACATTAATGATATTGATAAATGCTTCAAAAACTCTAAATTCCTTTTGTACGCCGATGACCTTAAAGCGTATCGCAGTGTAAGTTCGTTTCATGACTGCCACCTTTCCAGCAGGATCTTGACAGACTATCGGCATATTGCATTAATAATAAACTCCACTTAAGTATATCCAAATGTAACGCCATAACATTCACCAAAAAGAAAAATACCACTAATTATACTTACAAATTGAACGACACTGATATCGCTAGAGTTCCTTCCATACGAGACCTTGGTATACAGTTAGACAATAAACTCCGCCTTGATAGACACATTAGTAACATTGTTAGTAAGAGTTACCAGCTCTATGGTTTTATTATGAGAGCTGGTGTAGAATCTAAAAGACCTACCACATACCTGACTCTTTATAAGACCTTCGTAAGGTCTCAGTTAGAGTGCACCGGCGCACTGTCCTAGGTACTACATAACAAATTTTGTTGCGGGTGAAACCGCGGGGCACAGCTAGTATATATATATATATATACAACGTGTTTCAGTACCGGTGTCGGAGACTTTAATGGTATAAAATATGGCATTTTTCATCGACAAATTGCTGTTTGAATTCGTTTTTGCTCTCACGGTTCTAAATTGGCCGCCATTTTGTTTTTTTAGTTACCAAAACCGAGCTCTCGTACTAATTCGACCACCACTAGTCGTGTTAATGTCGTATATTTATAAAAAAGGTCTCATTCGATAGCCTAACGTGTAGACAATAATAACACATGCATTATGTTTTAATTATTATGAAAAAATAAAATAAAAAAATATTTAAAACTAAAAAAATTTGAATTTTTTATGTAATTTTTTAATAATTGGCTTTTTGTGAAAAATCTAGCACATTAAACTGCTTATTTTTTATTTTAAAACGATAGAAAAGAATGTTTTCTACAATTTAATACTACACTTCTTTGCTCCCAGTGAGATAGTTTAGAAGTTACAAATTTTTTTATAATACCCTTTTTATTGCTTATCTACGGGGCAGTTGAAAAAAATGCAAAAGTGTGTACCAAAGTAATTTAATATGCATGTAATATACATTGTAATGTAGTTACAACCATTGCTCAAAGTGATCTCCGTGATGTTGCAGACATGCCATAGCTCGTAGTGATACATTTTATGTAGAACGTCGCATCATATCCTTGTTTTCTCGTAATTCATTCCCAGCTTGCAAAATTTTATGTATTAATTCTTCACGCGTATTTGGCACGTCGATATAAACTCTTTGCTTCATTGTGCCCCACAAAAAAAAGTCAAGTGGGGTTAAGTCCGGTGAACGGGGAGGCCAAGAGATGGTTCCACCACGCCCAATCCATGTAGTGTAATGTTGATTAAGATAATTGCGCACGCTTGCTGCAAAGTGGGCCGGAGCACCATCCAGCTGCAGTAGCATCCCACTCCTGTAATTTAATGGTAGCTCCAGAAGTGCCAGAAGCTCCTACCAGTATCAGTTTTCGGTTTTCGAAAATGCGCTCCGCTTCACTGCCCTTCGCCGCGCTTTTGGTGTGAATTGACCCTCACTGTGTCCACCTCGTCCCCGCCGCGGCCGCCGCGCATTCAGTATGGACAACCACTAAAAAGCATCTAATACGCCATTCTGTGTGTCTTGCTGTGCTGTTGTGTGCTGTCATATTATGTATGTAATATTTAGTATGGTTGATGGTCGACGACGGGCGACCACATTATATTTTAATAATTTATATTATATAACTTATATTTAAATTTATTAGGGTCGAATATCGACCACTGCGTGACCTCAGGCATGTATAAACATACCTTACTAACTTCTCACTAACAAAACTGGCCCAAAGCCGCACAAATCCAAATCAGAGCCGAGAACCAAAAGCCCTTGGGTACTGCGGGTAAACGTGTTTATAAAATTGTCGACAAACTTTACCCCGGGAGCTCTGTCCCGAATCCGCAAGGAGTTTGTAATTATCAATTACCGGGCCACACCGCCGGCTACGTTGTCATGGCAACGGACGTAACCCATTAACTGTACAATACCCGAGACTAAAGTTACACGGGGAGTTAGGATGTTATCAGACAACACGGTATTGGTAATAACTTTGCTTTGCTTTGGCGGTAATTTATCTAAAGCAGGGGTTCCTAATCTTTTCTTCGCACAGGGATCACTTTTATATCATTCACGGACCATATTTTGGCTTCAGCGGACCACTGGTTGGGAAACATTGATCTGTACTAATATGATAAAAAGGAATGTTTTTGTTTGTTTGTATTTCTGTCTGTAGGTGCCTACAGTTAACCCGAAACTATTAAAAATAAGTTTACGACAATTATACGAAAATACTTTTTTCAAACAAGTTAAACAGCGAAAAGACATGAACATGCTTTGTAACGTCTCGTACAGCGATCGGCTACCTCGCACGGGGTGAATGACCCCGGCCGGTCATAGTCGGCGATCAGCTGCGATGCAGCGTGTACGAAGTGAGAAAAAACTTTAAAATATTCCTGTGGCTAATTTATTGCTCCGATTGATCTGATTTCTGTTGTGTAGCCTGAAAATAATACACTAAATATGTGGTTTCATTTAATGCCTCTCGCTTGTATCGACCTTGTATATTTATATTATCAGGAAGAAACAGGCTATATTTTATTACGATAAATAATCTTCATTTTTGATGCGCGTTGGGTACAGACCGTCTATTATCATGTTTTGATAACATGAAGGGGCAAATTATTATTGTAAGAGGTAGTGCCATACTGCACGCTTGCATGCAGCCGAATTGGGCCGGCACGACCGGGGAGGCACCTCTCGCTTACACGAGACCGGCGTCAAGTGACAGCTGTGCTGTTGTGTTTCGTGCGGTGTCTAAGTAGCCGATGGCCCATGGAGGTAGGAGGAGAAAGGAGGGCATGGCATCTGTAAAGCCTCTATGCGGATGTCTATGGGCGTCGGTATTAATGAAAATGGCTCTGACTGCTCGTTTGCCCCCATATACCATAAAAAAAATATGCAGATGCATTGATCTCCTACAAACTATTGCCATATGCTACACTACATAATATGCTACGCTACATACATATGATCAATGGGCCACCCTTTCACAAACTACCCACAGTTACGAATTAACGAGGACAGCGTAAAACTATGCTGGTAATTGGTAACCATAGTTTTACATCTGGAAAAAATTAAAAAAAAAAAAACCAGGAGTTTCGGATTATAGTCGGGACAAAAAACGAACATTGTATACTTCGACCAACAGATTTTTTCGCACAATTTGTTTCAATATAAATATTATCTTCCCTATTATATGTATAAAATTGTCGTGTCATTAATTTAACTACCATACTCCTCAGAAACGGCTCATGGAATTGTATGTGTACCTCGGGTAGGTCTAAGAATCGACCAAAAACTGTTTTTACATCTCCATATTTCTACGAGATCGAAAGTTACGCGGGTGAAACCGCTGAGCGCAGCTAGTCTATATAGGTATATAAAACTCAAACGTGACATAGCCGCCTATCAACGCACAGCCCAAACCACTGGACGGATCAAGCCGAAATTTGGCATCCAGGTAGATGTTACGACGTAGGCATCCGCTAAGAATGGATTTTTAGAAATTCAACCCCGGATGGGGTGAAATAGGGTGTTGAAGTTTATATGGATTTCTTAGAAATTAAACGCGTACGAAACCGCAGGGCACAGCTATTATTTCTATAAAGATAAATGGCCATATTTATTGTTATGTAATAAAACATCACGCAGAACGTCGGGACAATTCCGACGGGTCCCGCCCATGTGGCAACCACATGCAAAACTAATCAACATCTCGTTTCCAGCTGGAGAACGTCCAGCTGCTGGACAAGTACAACCTCCGCAACCCGTCGAAGGGGACCCTCTACTTCGCGACCACGCACCTCATATTCGTGGACCACGAGATGAGGAAGGAGACCTGGGTGAGTCTGTCCACCTTCACCTTCCAGCTGAGCGAGTAGGGAAGTAGAAGATGAGTATGAAAACAAAATACATATACAATGCCTGTTTGACGTGATGCAGCTCTGAACAGAGGAAAATGGAAAAAATAGGGGGAGGCCTATGCCCAACAATGGGACACATAATGGGCTTCATATAATAATAATAATGTTATTTCTACAAGAAATGATTTTCCAATCATCAAATTTATAATTATCATAAAATTGACGGCGTTGTGATAAAAATATACCTCACTAACGCATGTCAGATTAATAACAAGTCATGGGGCTTCATATAATAATATAATAATAGGTGTAATAAGGCAAACGCGCTGTCTGAGCCCTATGGGCACACAACTACACATGTGAATATTTTTCATTTCTCCCTCCATCATGTCACCGGGTGCAAATCGCACGAAATGCCACAGCATCCCTGTCGCCTTGCTGCGGTATCGTCAATCCTAACTGATTTTTTTTATAGCATCATCATCAAGTGATCACCAAAGCCCACAGACATCTGCAGCGCCAGAGTTTTTTTTTTTTTAAATATAGTATAGGAGGGCAAACGAGCAGTCGGAGCCATTTTCATGACTACCGACGCCCACAAACATCCGCATAGAGGCTATACAGATGCGCTGCCCTCCTTTCTCCTCCCACCTCCATGGGCTACCGGCTACTTACACACCGCACGAAACGCGACAGCACAACTGTCACTTTACGCCGGTCTCGTGTAAGCGAGAGGTACCTCCCCGGTCGTGCCGGCCCAATTCGGCTGCGTGCAAGCATGCAGTGTGGCACTACCTCTTACTTATACTAGAGTTCTAGCGGTCGCCGTCCTACCCTGGTCGTGCTCGATTCCCCTGCAGTGCCACTACTTCTCGATTGCAGATACTCCTGATGCACATATCCTCGGTGGAGAGACTGCCCATCACGACGGCCGGCTCCCCGCTGCTGGTGCGCACCAAGACCTTCCAGTCGGTGTTCCTGGTGATACCGCGTGAGAGGGACTGCTACGAGATGCACCAGACGCTGCTGCGGCTGAGCCAGCCAGGTGAGGGCAGACGAGCGGTCGGCGATGCCATGACGCACATACACGGCGGGAGGGAGAGGAGGAAAGAACACATCTGTATAACCTCTGTGCGGATGTCTATGGGCGTCAGTAGTCAGGAAACTGGCTCCGACTGTTCATTTGCCCCTTTATACTACAAAAAATAAATAAATAGGCATCAGCATAAAGGCTATATTAATGCGTTGCTCGCCTTTCTCCACCTTCATGGGCCACCGGCTACTTGCACACCGCATGAAACGTCCCAGCACTGCCGTCACTTTACGGAGTGTGGCATTGATTTTTGGCAAATGGCATAATAATAAAATATAGCTTAGCGTTACTCCTGAATAATGTATATTTCTGTATGTCAAATAATTTCCATGATTGGATAAGTATTTCCGAAATTTACCTCATATAATATGTATATTACATATTTTGTTTCTGATTAACATAGTATCATGTTTTACAAAGTTGCGAAATCATAATATTATGTCAATCTCAAGTATTATATTATGTAAATTGCTTTTTCCAGAGTGTTTCTTTTACATCAAGTTTCACAAATATACTTATATTGTGTTTTATATTACACTAGCTGCGCCCCGTGGTTTCACCTGCATAGGTTTCGATCCGGTGGATTTATCGAGATACTATTTATCCTATATGTTCAGCCGACCTGTTAGTAATATTCATGCAAAATTTGAAGTGAATCCCTGCAATACTTTTTGAGTTTAGCCCGGACATACCTACAGACAAACAGATAAACAGACATACAGACAAACAGATAAACAAACAAACAGACAATACTTCTAAAAACTATATTTTTGGCCTATATCGATTGTAGATCACGCCCGAAGTATTCTTTTAAAAAAATATTCAATGTAGGTACAGTTTTGTTTACAGTTTTCTTACGATTTTATTATATTGTGTATAGATTCACATACTACATATGTATGAGGTAGTATCATAATTACATTGTTATTAAATTTAACCGGCACCACCGAGTAAATCTGAAGTATCTGTCTTGTGAGGCTTTCACACAAAAACTACTGGACGGATTTTGATGAAACTTCTTTTGATATATGGGTATTAGTCCTCGGTAACATAATTGCTATAATTTATCAATGTATCCGTATAGATCTGTATAGACATCCGTAATGAAGATGCCTTGCCATTCTTCCCCCTCCCCCTTCTATGAACCACCGGTTAATTACCGGAAAGGCGTAGCATAGCTGTGACTTTACATCGGTATTGTGTAAGCGAGAGGTAGGTACCTTGGTCATGCTAGCCTGATGCGACTACATGCATGCCATGCACTTACTCTTACTGGCTGCTAAACGCGACAGGACAGCTGCTACTTTATAGCGGTACCGTGTAAGGCAGAGGTACCCCCGTCGTGCCGGCCCAATTCGGCAGCATACAGCGTGGCACTGACTTTCAGCTCGAGGCTGATGACATTTCAATTCCCCAGTGCACTTGGACGAGCTGTACTGCTTCCACTACAAGTCCACTCCCGACGACCTGCCCAAGTCGGCCGGGTGGAACTTCTTCGACATACAGACGGAGTACCAGCGCATGAACGTGCCCAACGAGCACTGGGTCCTGTGCACCGCCAACAAGGACTATGAGGTGAGCATGGATAGTATTTTAAATAGGGTTGCTAAGCATGCAGATCAAAATGTCGGGACATAAGAAAATTTTGTCTTAAGGTACTTTCGGATGTAGTCGGGACAAAAATAAACAAAGTACCACTATTTTTTTCTGACAAAGGTTTGCCTGTGCCCAATTCTTTTTGTCTGTCTGGCAACCCTAATTGTGTATCGTGTTTAAGACGTTGAAGTTGCATGATTGGTCGCAAATGCTGAGGTCTCAAGATTCTTTTGTGAGTTATTGGGGTCTAGCAGACCCGTGTCCGCCTTATACGACCAGATACGCAACAGGTGCCAACATCTACTTGACTAGGTAATTATCGCTCGGCACCAGGAGCTCCTTGTATCTACTCCTGGTACTTTTGCGAGGATAGACTCTAAGTTGGCAGTTTTTTTAGTATACTTCAATTAAGATTCACATCCAACCTGCGTGAATTGTACACACACTTTTTATCAAGTCTCATCTTATTTTTGCCAGATCTGCGACACATATCCGAGCGAGATCTACGTGCCGGCGCGCGCGTCCACCGCCGTGCTGCTCGGCAGCGCGAGCTTCAGGTCGCGCGGGCGGCTGCCGGTGCTGGCGTACCTGCACCACAACAGCGCCGCCATAGCGCGCTGCAGCCAGCCGCTCAGTGGGTTCTCGGCCAGGTGAGAGCGACACCTGGTGTGGAATACCTGCACCACAACAACCAGCAGCTCAGCGGGTTCTCGGCCAAATGAGGGCGGCACCTGGTGGTGACGTACCTGCACCATAACAGCCAGCTGCTCGGGGAATCTCGGCCTAGTGGTGACTGTACACACGATACGCATGCCTGTCTACAGCTAAAGGTTATCAGGAGACCAGCTGCAGGACACTGTAGTGTAGTGCAGCCACAAGCAAATAAATAAATAAATAATATAATAACATCTGTGAGCTTTACACACTACGTTAGCCTAGCCCCGTGCTAAGTATCGTAAGCGCTTTTGTTACGGGTACAAGACAACAGAAATATATTTAATATGTTTTTTTATAAATTTAACAAATTTTATATACAGGGTAATTTTTTGGTCACCGGCCAAATTTTAAAATAAAGAAATAAACATAATTCCAAGTGTGTGTTTTAAATTTTATTGTCGAATTGTAATATTTTGTTAAATAAAAAACGATTCGAAATGGTCCTTAAAAATACAGCGATCGTGGTCCATACGCAAAATATATAGACTTCAAGGTCAGTGACGCCGGCCGAGTGATACTCGCAAGTCATATGCCACGCGGTGACCAAGAAATATTTTTATACCATGGGACAAAGTAATTTTAACTAATTATTTTTTTATTCTTTTTTATTTCATAAATCGAATGTATTATTAATTCTGAACTAAACCTGAAAATTTGGCCGGTGACCAAAAAATAACCCTGTATTTAAGATTTTTATTATAGATATACATACAATACATAGATAAACATCCATGACCTAGGCGGGATTTGAACCCGCGACCCCTGGCGCAACATGCTCCACTTATCCGAGCCCTGTACCACTGCGCCAGCCTGGTCGTCAAAGAGCACTCTCATTTTTCTGATTCCTGTTCCTGTTTAATGCTTGATGATTGAAGAAATGTCTTTGATTTTGCAGATGTATGGAGGACGAACAAATGCTGGACCTGGTCAGACGAGCAAATCCCAATTGCGATAAGATGTATGTGGTGGACACGCGACCCAGGGTGAGTCTCAATACAAAACTAGTGATAAAAGTTAGTGTGTGTGTTGTAATGTTGTGATTCTGTCAAGAAAAAGAAAACGACAACATTTTTGTAGATCGGAGATATTAGTATGACTAACGAAGCCCGTGGACATCGGTCTGAACGTTATGCAGTGTTGCCCTCCTTTTCTCCTCCAATAGGCTACCGGGTACTCACAAACAGCTCGAAAAGCAGCATCATATAAGTCAGCGAGAGGTACTTCCTCAGTTGTGCGTAATTCCGCTGGAATAGACGACCGGCTGGCGCAGTGGTACAGGGCTCGGATAAGCGGAGCATGTTGCGCCAGGGGTCGCGGGTTCGAATCCCGCCTAGGTCATGGATGTTTATCTATGTATTATATGTATTTCTATAATAAAAATCTTAAATATATAAAATTTCTTAAATTTATAAAAACATTAAATATATTCCGTTGTCTAGTACCCGTAACACAAGTCCTTACGGTACTTAGCACGGGGCTAGGCTAACGTGGTGTGTAAAGTCCACAGATATTTATTATTATATATTATTATTAATACCAGCTTGACATTACCTCCTACTAACCCCAATGAGTAAAATTTAAATAGGACGTTGCGTCGTCTCACCGACCGCGGCGTTTCAATTCTATCCATACAGGATTATATTAAAACACCATCTAGCTCTCAGATAAGCTAGCTTTTTTACATCAGCATTTGTTCTGCGACTTTTGAGATGATTCAATAAATGAATGTGGTGACATTCGTACGTCTCGGGCGGCCCGCCCATGTGGTTACGGGTTTTTGGCCTTACTTCAGTGCTGGTACGCGATGAACTTATAACGCTCGGGCGAAAAAATAAAATTGCGAATTATGAAGAGTGGTAGTGCAAATCTAGTTGGTAAAGGTGCTAGTTGTTTATTTCTATGAGATTTATCTTTCGGATATTTTAAAAATAATCCTGTAGAAGTAGCGCACGCGAACACGTTAAGACCCCTCTAACCCTCCAGGTGGAACTGCCTGTCAAGGATGCTAAATAAATAAAAATGCTCGTTTACGTGTAATGGAACACTATTAAAAAAAATAATATCTTTCTTTTGTTCCAGATAAACGCGATGGTGAACCGCGCGGCGGGCAAGGGGTACGAGAACGAGGCGTTCTACAAGAACATCGAGTTCCAGTTCATGGGCATCGGCAACATACACGTGATGAGGAAGAGCCTACAGAAACTCGTCGAGAGTGAGTCTTACATATTGAGGGGGGGGAGATCAGCTATCAACTCCATAAAGGAACAAGCATGACCGCGGTCACAAGCTGCGTGTATACAGCGACTCCGCGCGATCTTGACCAGGTCACCAGTCCACCGGTATCCAGAGCGGGCCGCAGCGAAGCCCACCCGACGCGTCCCCACCCGGGATCCCTCTTGGTTCACCGTGGTTGTCCAAGCCACAGCTACTAAGCCCCCTCACCACGACAAGATGGAGATCCGTCGAGGGGGAAACTGGAATACCTATTCTATTCTTTACTTGTACTACACGGACGGAGTTAGGACCTGGTAAGAATGCGAAGATTGCTCTCTAGCCCCGTACTTTTCCCGATCTCGACCTAATGTGGCGACATCGGGGGTGGTGCGGGGGTAGAGAGCGGGAAATGGAATTTTTGCCAGGTCCCAACTTACCGCGTACGTGTTATACTTAATATAATTGTATTGAATTAGTATTATTGACGTTGCAGCTTGTGAACAGAACTCGCCCACCATGTCGGCGTTCCTGCGGGGCTTGGAGTCCTCGGGCTGGTTGAAGCATATCAAGTGAGCGAACATTTTATATCTGCTTTCGATGACGGCGGGAGGTACCTCTCGCGCACTGACCACCTGAAGTCCTGAAAGTTTCATAAAAGAAATTTACGGACTGTGCCGAAAAAGTATTTAGTATAAAAATATTTATTAGTGGAATCCGAGTAACAGCTTATACGAAAGTAATAATCAAACACAAGTTACCAATTATCGTAAATAAAAAATCGTTAAGCTAATCCTGAAAGTCTAAAACGGAAAATTGTGATGTGCTTGTAGTGACGTTACGCAAAATGCGAGTTCTTTGGTCTGAAATAATTAGGGCGAGAGCACACACACTACTTTAGCATCGGCGATCGGCGATTTTGCAACTGTATCGATGTTGCATCACGATTTAGCGACTTTCTGCGTACAATCGTGGTCGCGTAATCGTTTGTTTTAGCGACTGCTACGATGCCCGATACGCAACACTCAGAGTTCGATTTAGACGCTTTGCCACGTTCGGCGATTTTAACTGTGCGGTGCGGAGCGTCTGGTCGCTGCATTCAGCATCTAAAAAAAAGACTAAATCGCCGATAGTCGATGCTAATAATAGCATGTGTGCGGTGGCTCTTAATGATGAATGGTTGAAAATTACAGGTCTGTTTTGGACACTGCGTATTGGATCGCGAGCGTCGTGCAGTCGGGCGTCAGCGTGTGCGTGCACTGCAGCGACGGCTGGGACCGCACCGCGCAGGCGTGCTCGCTGGCGGCGCTGCTGCTCGAGCCGCACTACCGCACCATCAACGGCTACCAGGTGAGGTGACAGCCCCACGCCGCTGCGGCACAGCGGCGACGGCTTGGAGCTCCTCACAAGATGGCCAATAAGGAAGATTCATTACTTTACCATCTCTCGCTCACTTATGTGAGACATGAAATGATAATAATGCTGTGTTTGAGACACAGGTTCACTTCAGTAAAGGAGAGTTACATATCTACATTATTCCTGTTGTTCCTTGCAGGCGCTAATCGAGAAGGACTGGCTGTCGTTCGGCCACAAGTTCACCGCGCGCTGCGCGCACATAGCGGGCGATGGGCGTGAACGCTCGCCCGTCTTCACGCAGCTGCTCGACTGCACGTGGCAGCTGCTGCGGCAGATACCCGAGGTATACACACCCATCGGTAAACACAGCCAAACACGCATGCACACGTGCGTACGACGCAACGTACACGTGCATGCAGAGTGCAAGCGCAACGCCCACGCACACGTAACATACACGCATATAGATACATACGCAACATCTAGACGTATACATTTATTGCGGTATTGAGAATATCGTAATGACATAGTGGTGTCTTATAAAATATATTAAGTGGGTTTAAAACAGGACTGCGGTGGAAAGAATTTACCAGGTGGAAGGGATTAGTAATAGTATTAGTTGAGTTTGTTTCGCCGTATCTTTACGGTTGTGAGTAGAATTGCGAGTTCCTATGGTGAACAGGAATTTTCCCTTTGACAATCTGGTTAATATCAAAATAGGGCTAGACATTTGAAACATCATTATTTAAAATGAAGCAAACTTAACACAGTCAAGAGGCTAGAGAAAAGGCATGAATATGATTAAAAAATATCTTTATTGATTTTTATATCGATGATACTTGCTCATCGATGAAAAAAGATTTTCGTCGCAGTTTAAGCTTTAAGCTGTAGTCACCTGTTTGGGATAAGGATAGCCTTGTCCCACACATGTGTATGTGATGATGAAATGCCTAAATAAATAAATAAACAAAATATAAAATTTGAATAAATATACTATGTTGTATATGTTATAAAGTGTCGTTGTATTTCAGGCGTTCCAGTTCAACGAGCGGTTTCTGCTGACGCTGCACGACCACGCGCACGCCTGCCAGTACGGCACCTTCGTCGGTAACTGCGAGAAGGACCGGCGAGATCTTAGGTACTTATCTTAGGTAGTAGGACCCGCGGATCCGTCCGCCTAAAATCACTCGCAAGGGAATAATTTTTTTAAACTAGCTATACCACGCGCGTTGTTACGCCGTCTGTCGAAAATTGGTAGTAGTAATGCGGAAACCTACGTGGGCTCATGCACATCAACTTAGCTAAAGAACATCACATGCTCAAATGCTTAGTTTACGATTCTATAAAGGACATACATATAAACATTCTTATACATATAAGATGAAGCCCCCTTGTGTTGTGTTAAATAGCGTAGTGAATTTCCATAGTTCCATACTCACAAGTTGACCTAGTCATCTAAAGGCATGTTTAACCCCATATTATGAGTTTCGAAATTTCTTTCGTCTCGAATAAAAGTGGTGTTTGGTTTTTTTATTCCTAAATCAGCCCGGAGGTTAAATACCGGCTGTATGATACATCTGTGCTTCGAGTTGTTTCAAAGCCGTTCTTGTCGCATTTTCCTCTCCTATGCGATTTGATTAACATCTTATTTATAGTGCCACAAACATATCTGACCCGGTCGTGGCGGCGCTCTTCTGACAAGATTGACAAGTCTTGTCTAATTAAGTATTGCCATTAAATGAAATATCCCGATTTTTAGGGTAAAAATAATGTGCTATGCAGGAAGTAATTGAAATTTTGGCATCACAATACTAAAATCATGATAACTATTATTTTAATAGTTTTTTTCATAGAATAAGGGAGCCAAACTAGCAATCGGAGCCAGTTTGGAGCAACGTATCTACCGACGCCCAAAGACGTCCACATAGAGGTTATACAGATGCGCTGACATCCATCCTCCTTTTTCCTCCATGGGCCATCGGCTTCTAAAGCACCGCATGCAATACGACAGTACAGCTGTCTCTTTACGCCGGATTCATGAAAGCGAGAGGTACCATCCCAGAGCGTGCCGGTCCGATTAGGCTCCAACTTCTCGTTTGCCCTGGGTACAACTGGTAACACTAACCTGTGGCAGCCGCTACTCGTTCGCATAATTTTACAAAAGGTATTAAAGGTGCCTGGTTACGTTTCTCTTCTTTCATAAAAGATTAAACTTTCAAAATAATATTTCTCGCATCACTTTTTAATGCTCTCGGCGTTATTTTTATGAATAAATTAAAATACACAATAAAAAGACTAAAAGACAGCAAATGTCATATCCTCCAAGAAAGCTGAAAACAGATTGTCATTTCAAAATACTTAGTTCTAAATCTTTAGTTCTAATAGGGAATATGCATGTATTTTTTTTATATTTTTAAATGATAATTTACATAATTACATTAATGTAAAAAAAATATCAGCGCTGAAAAAACAATATTAAGTTCAAAAAAAATGTTTCAAATTAGTAGACCGATAACAGCTTTTTAAACGATCGCCATTTAGCCGCGCTGACATGACGTCACGCATCATAACAACCACCAATGGCAATGCTCCAATGCTCGTGAACAATGATGTTACTTAAGAACTTTGACGTCACAATTCGTTCCGACCAATGGCGTGCGTTTCACCTAATTCAATCTTCCCGCACAATTTTTGCACTTTTCAATAATTATTTTCTGATTGAAAACAAAATTATACAAAAAAATATTAATACGTACGCTCATCTACAGGAAAAGACTTTACATATAAAAAAAATTATCATTATTTGAATCATACGCATATTCCCTATTGTGTCCACCGGGTCAGATATGTTTGTGGCACTATATAGTGCCACAAACTTATCTGACTCGGTGACAGCTGGTGACAGCAGCGCTCTAGTCTAATGAAGAGTTTCCATTAAAATAAAAATTCCTATTTTCAGAGTAAAAATAATGTGTGATGCAGGGACTAATTAAAATTATGCTATCACAACACTAAAATCAAAATAACTATTATTTTAATAGTTATTTAGAAAAAAAAGAATGTAGTATTATAATTTTAATGTTGTAATTATGGTCGTGTAAAAAATCAAATTTACAAACAATCAACAATTTTACTTTATTAATTTATTAATGGAGCTTGGAGACGTTTCTCTTCTTGCATAAAAGAAAAGACTTTAAAAATATGTTTCTCCCATCCCTTTAGGGTAAATGAGTTTTGTGCGTCGCTCCACTAATAAAACTGGCAACAGATTGTCATTTCAAAATGACGGCTTTAGTTCTAGTCTTGGCCACCGGGTCAGATAAGTTTGTGGCACTGTAACTGCAGTATTGTATAGTCTGTGACAGCTGACGCCATGACCATGAGATGAGGATAGAGCGTGTGCCTCTGTGATGTGTTGTCGCTGATTATTATACCCGTAGATACTATGGTTTATGACCTAGGATTACTCGTTTGTCTGGATGGTCATACCTGTAGATTATTTAACCTGGATATGATCCTCACATAACATACTAAAGATTAAAGCACTCACGAATTTGATCAGATAAAGATGTTATTGAAAGTGTTTCTAATAAGTCATACGTTTCAGACTGTCGGAGCGTACATTCTCTCTATGGGGCTACATGGCGAGTCACCTCAACGAGTACAAGAACCCGCTGTACGACCCCAAGGCCTTCCCCGACATGATCCGGCCGGACCTCAGCGCGCAGAGCATCAGGTACGTACCAGTAGTACCACAGAAATAAGTTACACCGATGTACCTGCGCAGTATGCATTTTTTTGAAAGGCGCGAAATTAATTAAGTCAATCACCAGGCAATACTTTTCTCGTCTACTTGTGTTGGTATTCGCCAGTTGCTTAGCTTCAGCTGTCATTCATGCAAACGTCCAAAGTCATGATGCAGATATCACGAGCGAGATAGCATGAGTTCACGTCTTAGAAATAAATTTTATATTACATAAATAGAGAACGATCAAAATTGTAAAAAGCGCGGGATTGGTCTTGTATCAAGTGTTGTAACAATATGGAAATAAAATATGTTACATAATTACATTATTGCCAGTTAGGAAGTGGCATGCATACCATCATATACCGAAATTGTATAGTAGTGTATCTTAGAGTGTGTCATGTTGTAGGTTCTGGCGCGGCATGTACTGCCGGCACGAGAGCGGCGTGCACCCGCNNGCTGGCCGACCTGCTGCCCGCCGCAGTGGACCACGCCGCCGCGCTCACCTCACACATCGACTACCTCGCCAAGGTAACGAGCAGCATTTTGCCGGCACGAGAGTCTGTCAGGCTTGATAGACAAATCAAATCAAATCAAATCAAATCAAATTAATTTATTGCAATTGTAGGTAATACAAATGATGATATATAATAGATAATAATTATGTCCTTATACTACAATTAGCCATAAAAGGCGTGCAATGCGTAGAATTACATATTACATTTATTATAACATTATTAATTATTACAATTTTATAATTTGTACATGCATTAGGTTATCTGTCTTTAGAAACAACAATTGTTAGTACTGGATATAAATTCACTAACCAAGCTATCTGAATTTTGGCTATGTCCCATTTATACAGATTTCCTAACTACACAGGTGTCACAATATTAACTTTCCGACTTCGGAACGTTATTCGAAGTTCATTAATCACGATAAGACTCGTCTAACCCGGGACTCTAACCAGGAACCACACAATCTGCGACTAAACCTATTCCACGAGGCAGTTGCAGTATAATAAATGTATATTATTTTATTTTGATTACAGAGAATAACGACATTCAAGAACCTGCTGTCGGGCCGCAAGGCCAAGAAAGAGGGCGTCGTCAACTTCCAGAACGGCAACACCAACAGCGTAGAGATAGAGACCAAGACGCAGGCGCTCAGCATAGACAACAAGTGAGTGTCTTAAGAGGTACGGCGTAGGAGGTACCTCTCGCTCACATGGTACCGCTGAAATTACATGTTTTGGCGAAAAAGAGTGTCTGCGTAGCAATTATGTGGATGTCCGCGGCCGTTGGTAGGTAGATGGTTATCAAAATAGGATTTTTTACAAATCTGTCATTGTACGTCAAACTTCTACCACCAGTGAATACCAGCTGCGCTCCGCGGTATCACCCGCGTGAGATTCAGTCTCGTAGACATATCGAGATGAATAATAAACGTTGGTCGATTCTCAGACCTACCCAATATGCACACAAAATTTCATGAGAATCGAGAATTTTATATAATATATAGAGATATGTACTTCCGCCTACTTATAGAGTATGGTACAGCGTACTTTGTCTACAGACTAGCGTACGAGCCCGTCGGCATATCCGAGCTGGAGTGCGCTAACCACGACCACCCGCTGAAGACCGACTCGCCGGCCAACACTGCGCGCATACCGCTCATCACTGAGGTTAGAGTCTTACCTACGTATCTATTTTACTGACAGTTCCTACGACTTTAACTGATGCACTCGGCTACGCGAACGCAGCACTGCTAAGATTGCGTAGCAGATTTATACGTTATTATAAAGCACTCAACACCTTTAGCCTCGTCTAGCTTAAAAGAAATGTATGATTTTAATAAACTATAAAATGGGCATAATTAGAATGTTTCATACGACAACGT
>LUGF01041214.1:0-19616 GCA_001625245.1 Calycopis cecrops | reverse complement strand
AAGTTTTAAAAATATTAAACTTTTTTCATAAAAAAACACATAAAACGTGTAAAGTAAATGATTTTAAACTAGACGTGTTTGTTAATTTTTTGTTATATGCATGAAATATTTAAATAAGTAAAGAACATTTAAAGCATCGCAACAGTACTGCAACGTTGATCCACTTTGCCTTAAAACGCGGGATCGGTCGCTCTGAACCACTGTGCAACGCGAGCTCGTTTAAAGATCAGCCGCCGTGTTAAGGGGAAGCGTTGTTATAATAAATTTTGTTTTTTGGCTATATCTTTTTCATTATTAGATATATGTTATTTCTTTTTGTATTTGAATGCTACTAATGTACCTACCCTATCCTACATAAAAACAGGTGTCCCTTTTTCTTGGACAGCCTGTTTAGGTATATAAAAATCAACTGCTCGTCTATGACTACCGACGCCCATAGACATCCGCACAGAAGCTATGCAGATGTGTTGCCCTCCATCCTCCTCCCTCCTGCTATGTTACTAAGCGCCATGCCACAGGAACTGCGGTGCGAATTGCGGCGAGGTGAGCGGCAAGACGGGACATACAAAATGTATGCGCCATGCCAGTCACAGCGGTGCGAATTGCGGCGCGGCGAGCGGGAGGCAACACTCGACGCGCGAGTGAGAGAGAGAGACAGACGGCGCCCACCACGCCGCTCACCGCGCCGCAAGTCGCACCGCTGTGGCTGTGGCCGGGCCGTTACACATCGCACGTAACGCGTCAGCACAGCTGTCACTTTACGCCGGTGTCGTGTAAGTGAGAGGTACCTCCCCGGTCGTCGCAGCCCAATTCGACTCCATGCATCATGCATGCAGCGTGGCACTACCTCTTACTAGCATGGCACTGCCTCTTACTAGAATGGCACTACCTCTTACTAGAATGGCACTAACTCTTACTAGCATGGCACTACCTCTTACTAGCATGGCACTACCTCTTACTAGAATGGCACTACCTCTTACTAGAATGGCACTAACTCTTACTAGCATGGCACTACCTCTTACTAGCATGGTACTACCTCTTACTGTAGACATATATTTCAGGTAATTTGATCGAGTTATTAGAAAAGTTCTTTGCGAAGGACATCCGGCTGATGAAGAAGATGGAAAGGCACCTGGACCGTTGTATAGCCATCGCCAGTAACGCGCGGGACGAGTGCACCATGGCGTCGCAACTAAACGACTGCACCAATGATCTGATGGCGCATAGCAAACGCAGGGTAAACGTCAATTACTGAAATAAATATTTTGTAAAGTATTGTTTTTGTTAACCACCTGGTCCTGATGATGATAATGAGTGTACGTGATTTAATAGCATACAAATTTGGCTTTATAGCGGTGTATTTAATAATTTTCAACTCACTCTCAACACTTCACCGAGTGCACTGTTCAGTCTGTTTAGATGGTGAGATATTGATAGTTGATCATTGAATGTGATTTCACTTTTGATGTGAATATATACTATTTAGTAACCTATATGGTATTATAGTATACTTATTTAGTAACAAATTAATTAATTAAGTTAAACACTTCATCTATAACGCTTTTATTGGTAGAATGAGATCTAAACTTGTTCTTCAGTCACGTGGCAATAAGTTAGAAACTTTACATACACACATCCCTTGAGCAATAAATACGACACCTTTCAACTTAACACTCTTTTTAGCTTCCGTTGTGTTAGTTAGCTGACTCAAATTTGTTACTCCTGGTTATCTGTAACTTGCTTGCTATAGTTCATATGTTTCACAAATTACTTTTCCTTCCTTTAGTACTTAGGTGTTTACCAAATGGAATTAATTTCCTAAATGGGCAAATAGCCTGAGGTATTGTGTGAGAAAAAGGCAATCACATATTTTTCAAAATAGAGAAATACTCATATACCTTTCCTTAAATACAGCTGCATTTTGTTTACACCAAAAGTAAAGTATATATAAAAATTTTCATTACACACAAGTACATTTGTTCATGTAGAAACTATTCTTTGCTCATTTATCATAATTAAGGTCTTGCTCTTCCATTCCATCACTGAAATTATCTAAGATTCTATATATTTCACGGCTAGCACTCTCTGCATCCCTTTCATTCATTGCATTCAATTGTTCTGTGACATGTCTTCCAAAGAACCAATATGGTTCATGCTCTGATCTATCATTGTCGTTCACTAACGGTGCCATAGCCTTTATTAGGTCGTCTAAGACTTGTTGACATTTATTATTTTTCTTCAAAATTTTTGAGTCTTTATGCAATAATCTGTTCCTAGGCCTATCAGTGCGTTTAAATTGCTGACGTATATTCAGTTGAATATTAGCATTACTGTTTGTCTCATCTTTGACTGTTGTATCTAAATATTTTGGTCCTAATTGTGCAGATGGGTCATTCTGAAAATATACACATTAGTTAAATATTATTTATTGATGTAATGGAACAGATTTATTTCAAACAAGTTTTTATAAAGGTGGCATCTGCATTTACACTCTGCTATGATGTCATTTGTTACCAATAAATGTGAATGTTAGCTGTCACATGATAGCTGCAAGTGTTTATTTGCATCCTATGCTATATTAAAAACAACTAACAACTGAGATAGGCTCAAAGACATATATTATAATATAGTTTTTTTTTTAAACATAAGGCCTTTAGCACTTTAGGATATTGTTTCAATACACATTTATTTTTCAATGAAAGCTGCATTGAATTGGTTGCTGTGGCAACCTGTGGAGGAATCCCATTATCATCATTGGACATTCTATGGCTGAGGGGGAACAGAAAGTTAACATTTTTTTTCTTAATTGTTGTATTCTACTCACATTAAAATGGTCACTTTCTTTTTTGTAAACCTCTCTTAAAAACTGCAATGGTTTCCACAGTGGCCAACAGGGCACATATATGTCTTCTGTACTTCTGGCTGTTTCTCTAGACTTCTCTATTCTTCTCAAGTTGTGATTAAATGTACTCCTAATGTTTACCCATCTATCCCTTATAGAACGAGCTGAAATTAAATGCTTTATTAGATATAATTTGCAGATTTAATACCTGAATATTTAACAGTAACAAATAATGTATTTATTTTAGTGTTTTAAAATGAAACAATTAAATAAAAAAGGGATTTTTGGAGCAAAGTATGTTTAATAAGTCATTTAATGTATTGCTTTAAGACAGAAATTCAAAGTTAAAACGAAGCAAGAATAAATACAAAAAGTAGAATATTTCGCTTCAATTCTCTGGGAATTATTTAGCTTTAATTAATATCTCCAGTCATTCAATAAATAATTACCTGTAAAGCCCCGGCCTAAGTTTGCCGCAAACTCGGCATAAGCTTTGTATTTTTGCTCGATATGGTGGTTAGTGTTTCCTATCGGTTTCCAAATAAACTCTCTCTCGTGAACATAATTCACTAAATCTAGTTCTAGTTTGCGCGTCCAATAGCATGTTTTACGAGGCATATTATTCAATATTAGGTTATCAATTTTATCAGTTTCCTACACACAATAGACAAATAAATATTTTACTATTCTAAACTTTAATTGTTATGGTTTTTACATGAGTTTTACATATTTTGAACATTGATGTTTTTCAGGACAGCTGATCAGATGACAGGTTCGTATGACATGCAGATGTCATTTAGGCAGCGTTCCAAAAATCACTACTAGTAACACAGAGCAGAGTACCTATAAATAATTATTTTCAAATAGGTGGGTAATTGCTCTGTGATATTGCAGTATTAGTCAATTGAGAAGTACTGAGAGTTAAATTTAGATTGTGGCCTTAGTACATGAATAACGCACTATTTCTGAGTTCTGACACCACTGAACAAATACAGAGTTGCTTCGTGTCTGACACAGATGTCACTAAGAATTCGTGTAACAACTAGCCAATACATTTTTGACTTTTGCCTCTCAAATCAAAACAGATTTCACTCCGTGTCTACGTTTCATTCACTATAATAAAATATTAAATTAATAAATAATAATATTATGCATGCCTCTTTAAAATCACAAAATAACATTATTTTTGTCTACCAAATAGATAGGAAGATATTAGTGTTCCCTTTAAAAACTTCAAAACGCGATTTCCGCTGTTATTTTGTGAGATTTTACAGTTTTAAACATGCACAGCCAACACTTAGCAGCCGAGCGCGGCTCTTATCATAATATGTACTTACAATACTATATCTTTTTTTAATGTAGATAATAGGAGCAAACGAGCAGGTGATGTGTGACTACCTCAGCCCATAAACGTTTGCAAAACCAGGTGTCTTACAAACACGTTGCTGACCTTTGAAGAAAGAGATAGGCTCTTTTCTTGAAGAGCCTCAAGTCGTACCGCATCGAAAATACCGAGGGAGGCAGCTGGTTCCATAGTACAGTTGTAAGCGGTAAAAAATGGCGTTTGTACCGAACAGTGGTGGATTTAGGAACATCTAGGTGGTGGGCGTGGAACTTAAGAGCTCTGTCGCGATGTCCCAAAATGAAACTCAGCTGCTGGTATTAGCCCGGACAATTCCTCGGAACACTACCCATAAAAAAACGTTAGAAGATGCAGAAGGAACCGACATCTCTCCTTAGCCCAAAGGATCGAGCTGCCCGAAAACAAACATGGTCACCAACGATTCGAGTCGCTCTACGTTGAACACAGTCAACTGGATCGAGCTGATATTGCGTGGCCCCTGCTCAAAGGTAGGAGCAGTACTCCATATGCGATCGGACCTGCGCTTTATGAAGTTCCAGTGGGTGGGCTGGCGTGAAAACTGCTTTGCCCTACTGAGCACACCAGTCTCCTTTGAAGCTCGTTTAGCCTTCGAGTCCAAGTGAACGCGGAACTGAACGTTACTCGATATGTCGATACCAAATATTCCGATGTTAGCTGTGGCCCTAGGGGAGTGTATTGAAGGCGAGGAGATATGACAAAGGATTCGTGGTAAACGCGCAAATATTGCAATTTTGGGGTTGAATTAGACTAAATTTAGCCGGTTCCATTCCGAGACTTTAAACAATAAAATCGGCAGNNNCGCCAATCCGACGTGCTGGGGTTTTAATTTGCCAATTACTCTTTTGAAGGACCCGGAGGCGGAATTATATTCCTTCTTAAGTGTGCTGGTATTTGCATCCTGTGACGCGGCCGCTGCAGCCTAAGCCCCGTAGCACTCCGGTTTATGGAAGAAACCCAACTGGCAGGAGCGACCAAATCAAGACTGCGAATTGTTGCCAATGGGTACCATAGAGAATGGAATGTAAAGTTCTACTCCTGGAAGCACCACATCAGCGACAGATTCTGCCAAGGCGTCAGGATTATCCGGCGAGAAACAAATCCGCCCCCATGGGTAGGCCGTAGGATGCAAAAAATAATTGCATCCCATCCCAATCTGCTGACCTGTAGTGCTAGACGCGGCNCTACAGCCTACGAGACCCAGCCGTAATTTGCGTATAACGGGCATTGAACTCCGTATCAGGCAATGGTCCGACGAGCCTAGAGGAGCATCGACGGAAACCAAGTAGCTGTCCGGATGAGAGGTCAGCAGATCAAAAAGGGAAGGTGTAGTGTCACCCACATGTGGGATTCGCGTGGGCGAAGATACCAATTGTGTCAAACCATATGTCAAAGCAAAGTCATGAAAAGATCATCCCGCATGATCGGTAGAACGTGAACCTAGCCAGAATGGTGGGCATTAAAGTCGCCAAGGATCACGAAATCAGTGGTTGGGATCTGTTTCAACACGCAGTCCATAGCCATTTCTATGTGCTCAAGGAGTCGGTCTGCTTGGATATATTCCTCGCTTCAAGGCTGAAAAGGCTATAGCAGATATCTTCTCCGATGTAGACACACACTTCAACCCGTGGCATAAATGTTTTTTCTAATTTATACCTTGGGTAAGTAAGGTAGGAAGAATCCATCGGAGAAAATATCTCTGTTTCAGTCAAAAAGAGTAAATCCGGCTTCGCCGTCTCAAGGTGGTGGTGAACGGCGTCAAGATTTGAGTGCTACCCCCTGACATTGCTAAAATCTACGACAAGAGTCGCAGCCCGCAGGAGAACTTTCGGCTTTTCCTTTCGTCTGCCCCTAGCAGAATGGTCACCGAGCACAGATCTGCATGATCTCCCGCATCTTGGATGCCGGTAACCTCCTGGTGTAATATAATAGGAAGCTGTGCTACCATGAAAAAAGGGTTGGGCCATCCGGAGCTCTCACAAACAGAACGAAACGTGACGACAATTTACGTTGCCGTCAGTCTATGTCGATATTAAGTGAGAGAGAGGTAATAGCCCGGGCGTGCCGGCCCAACTCCGCTACACGCTAAATTGCGTGCAGCATGGCGCTACCTCTTGAAACTGCTTGAAGGTACAAAAGAACATAAGTGACAATTAGGGAATGCAATGCCGGCATTCCTAAGGGAGCTATGTGCAGGATCCGCTCGTAAATTGAATCAGATTGTTCATTGTAATTCCACAATCGGCTCGCATATAAAGCTTTTTGACGTAACGGGTTTTCGATTGTGCCATGCTTGCTGCTTCTTTGTCCGATAGAATTCTGGCTATGCTGGGTCTTTCTTTTTTGATAGAATGCATTGGTCAGTCGAATGGCAAAAAGCAATAAGCTCACTGAAGTTGGCATGGATGTTGGTTTAGTAATACTCTGGAGAACGGATGGCCGATGAGCCAGAAAGATTCTAGAGAGAAGGTCGCGAACGGGAAGACCAAGTGTTGGTAAACCAGGTTGGCAAACGATTTCCGTGCAGTGCCCGGTCTGGATCTGAATGCGAGTATTTCGAGATCAGCAGTCTTGAAAATCCCTATAAGAGGCTAAAGTCCAAATATGGACCCAGAGAAACTATAATGATAACGAAGCGTACACAGGTGTAATGCGCGGCTGCGGTACAGCTGACATGTTTTATCGATTATACCTATTTGTTGATGGCCTGAAGGAACTGAATTGTTTACAATCTTTTAAACACACCAACATACACTTGACTATTGCAATGTTGATATTGATAAGGAATGAAATGAATTTTAGTAAAGTGCCATGCCTTAAGGCCCGTGGAAGTACCTCAATACAAGGTTGATAAAAGCGAGAGGCATTAAATGAAACCACATATTTAGTGTATTATTTCCAGGCTACACAACAAAAATCAGATCAATCGGAGCAATAGTTTAGGCATAGGAATTTTTTTAAGTTTTTTCTCACTTCGTACACGCTGTATCGTAGTAGCTGATCGCCGAATATGGCCGCCCGGGGTCATTCACCCTGTGCTCGCTGTAGCCGCCCGGTACAAAGAGTGATTACAACTTGTTTGAAGAAAGTGTTTTCGTATACAGTTTCGGATTAACTGTAGTCACTAATGTTACACTCGCTTGCGGTTTAATTTAATGCCTCTTGCTTTTATCAACCTTGTATAGAGGTACTTATATAAATGACAGTTATGACTTTTGTGTGGGTTTGTGAGTTTTCTGTGGCCTATTGAAAAGGGTGAAGAAAAGAGAGACGTGCGTATTAAGCTACGCCCATAGACATCCGTCAATGGGCGTGGGCAGGCTATGGCTCCGAATACTTGTTTAACCTCGTATTCCTAGGTACTATAAAAACTACTTTGTGTCAGGTGGACAAGGTACCTTAAATTCGTCTTAAACCATGCCTTAGCGACAATTGTTCCTAGCAAGGTAGCATCAGTAGGTAAAGACCCAGTGTCTGATGTCCACACTGTTATATTTAACTTGACTGACATGTTGGTAAGCATGTTGAACCACAGCCGTGAGGTCCCGGGTTCCATTCCCCGGACTTTGGTCCGACCAAAGTGTGTTGTTGAGATTTTTTAGTTTCTTATAATATCAGGAGACAAAAGTTTGCGTTGCTACCCCGGTGTCTCGGAGAGCATGTTAGAGCCGTTGGTCCTGCGCATGATTTCTCTCCTGTCGTGTCGGACTGCTGTCCCATCGGAAAATGAGAATGAGGGAGTGCACTTGAGTCTGTGCGTGTGTGTAGTCTATAAAGATGATCAAAACTCCGCTACGACGAAATAATAAAATAATATAACGCCATGATGGTAGTCCTAGGTTCCGGGCACGCAATACTTAGGACAGTAGGTTAACAAACTCAGTCGTTCGGGGTCTTAAACCCCAAGGGAGGGCTCGCTAACACAACACGCACGAATTCATTGACCTTTAGTTTTTCTTGTCAAATTTGTCACAATGTGAACACTGGCAGTATGAGGTAGTGCCACGCTGGGTCGAGGAGGTGCCTTTCGCTCATATGGTACTGCCTTAATACCATCGCATTAAGTGGCATAGCCATTAGTAGACATTAGATGGGATGGGGTAAAGAAGAGCAACACATTTTTTTTTTTATGGTATAGGAGGGCAAACGAGCAGTTGTAGCCATTTTCATGACTACCGACGCCCATAGATATCTGCATAGAGACTATAGAGATGCGCTGCCCCCCTTTCTCCACCCACCTCCATGGGCCACCGGCTACTTACACACCGCACGAAACGCGACAGCACAGCTGTCACTTCACGCCGGTCTCGTGTAAGCGAGAGGTACCTCCCCGGTCGTGCCGGCCCAATTCGGCTGCATGCAAGCATACAGCGTGGCACTACCTCTTACTAAAACATCAGAAGAAGGTAATCGGCGTCGATAGTCCACGAATGATTCCGTTTGCTTTACGGTGGCATCATGTACCTCTGGCCGTGCTGGCCCTACTTGATTGGAATGCATTACTTCTTAGTAAAATAACAATAAGTACATGTTAATTGCCATCTATAAGTAATGACTAATGACAAACATGATGATAATAATGATAATGGAAAGGCCTTTTAACACCACACAAAACATTATAAAAACACTTGTTCAAATAACAAATGTAACCCTTTTAATTACCAATATGGCGACTCAAAAGAAAGCCTTTTCACGGACCAACATGAAAATATATACCGTAATGTTCGTTCAAATGAGGGCCGGTTAAATAGCGACTTTATTTTATTACGCGGAAGACGGTAGTCAGAGAACGAATGTGTTCGGGCGGGAGACAAAGGGCGGATGTTTTAAACCTTGTTAATGCGTGTTTATTGTCGCTGGTGAAATGGTATGTTATAATTAGTAAGTAATTTACACAAAATATATTAAAACTTCTATCCCATTGTAGGTATATAAAGGTTTTTATTAGACGCTTGAGAAATCAGACTGTGTATATTATCTGTATACCAGTTTACTGTTTAGTTGCATATTTTAGTAGGTTAGCTTCAGCATAATATTGTTTTGTAGCTGCCTCTAGATAGTTACAACTGCAAATCCCGTAATATATATTTAGTATATATTGTGTTACACTGGTATATAACTGTCACTAACAATATAACTGTTTTAAATATATGTATTGTATGCGGTATAGAAATATATATGCAAAGAGAACCATTCAGATAACAACAAGAAATTATATCTAAATTAAAAAAAAGTTGATGTCGCGAATAAAGTCTAGATAAAGCTATCTGTTAATTTCTACATCACACAGTCTTAATGGATGAACAACGTAATGGATAAAAATTAATAAATAAATTCAAAGAGGAACATTCAGAAAATTGGTTAGTAAATACTTGCTTTTTAAAAAAATTGTAAATAATTTCGTAATATCATAAATCAGTAATCTGCATAGATAACATGAAATGTTTTAAATCCTGTCGCCTACATAGTAAATAGCTCCTCTAACCCTACAGTCATCTCCGCCTCTTGTCTCTCCGTTCCTCCATAAATGATGAACTCAGACCACGCGGTCACACAAACTGTACCGTTTTCGTCTATTAATGCACGTGCGAGAGCTGGGGGGCTGAGTGTCCTAACAGCCTCTTCTGACATAACGTGTCCTTTATATCGCAAGTGTATATTCAGAATGCGTTGAGTTTGAAGCCCTAAAGATTATCGTCGAACCTCATACTGAAAATATAAAAAAGCAATCCGTAAAAATACCTTTTCAAAAAACGTTATCAAGTATTTTTTATTGTTTCAATTTACCTACTCGTTTACTGGGCACAGTAAAAAAAATGGCGTCGAAGAGTCGACAGAACCGACGTGTTCAAGTGAATGAATTATGAACGTGAAGGGATAGTGATATGTGGCTGTTGTTGTTGTTTACTTACTAAATGAAAAAGATAAATCACGTAATATAATTTGTTTTGTAATCATTAGCTACTGCTATAACACGGCTACTAGAGTGTAAACAAGAAATATGTTTCCACATAACCAAGTCTTAAGTTACGCGAATGTTACTCAATACAATGAAACAACTGTAACATATTTTATTGCGATATATTTAGTTGTTTTACAAGCCCACGTCGGGCTTCAGAAACTTTACTACAACCATGGTTTCGAGTTGACTAAGATCCTGTCCCTGTACCTCTGTTGTCACTCGTGACCATGGTTACATAAAGCTTTCGAAACATCGGGCTATCAAAATAATTAAATGTACCGCGATAAAATAGATTAGTTGTTTTAATGTATCCGCATAGTGAAACATAAAAAACCACACAAATGTAAAGTTTTAGCGCAGTGCAACCGCGATGCATGTAATCCATTTGGAAAATATGAGTACGTGTTGGAAAAAGGCTCTTACAGAACAGATAAAATACCTTCCTATAACATTTACTAAAGTAAAATAAAGCAGAGTTTTACGTCGAGCAGACCTTGTAGAGTTATTCGTACCAAAACGAGGCTGAATTATAATGTGTGCGAATGATTGCAGCATCAGAGGAAAAGGAAGGCATAAAGAACGTGGTCGGGCGCGCGATAGCGAGGTAATGTGACAAAATGATAGCCAGATATCGCGGCGGATACAGCCTCCGTAATGTATGCGCACTGTTTCCCGCTGATGGAACTTCTAACATTCTGTTTTTGTGCTGATAAGGCTCCCCGGCTCCCACACGCGCTGAAAACCCGTTATGAATTAGTGCGAGCTGTTCAAATAAACCTTATTATACTAATTGTTCTAGTATAAGTTTATTCTCTTTCTGGTTACAAAGGGTTACTTTTTATGTATTAATTTTCAGCAATGTTACCTATATTATGAAGGACCTGGTACTATTTTATTTTTATTAATATAACCTTTCACATTTAACTGTACCAATTAAGTATTGCGTCTTGTTTTTAAAAGTTCTGGTTTATCAATATAGCTATTTTATTTACTAAAGCATGAAAACCCTAACCCTTAATTGCCGTGTTATTGCGTGACACGGTAGTGCTCTGTACACACATCTGATCAACAGTTGTGGTTCGGTCGGGAGTAGTAGGTACATTCACATCCAAAAACAGCCCCTATTGAATCACACTAGTATTAAATAAGAGAGTTTGTAGGTATGTTTATTGTCCTTCCACGCAAAACTAAATGGATTTGATTGAAATTTTGGACGCGTACAATAATTACAATCTGGTTCAATAATTTTTTCCCCAAAAAATGCTTGGTTCCATATAATTTAAACGCGTGAAACCGCTTTTTGTTCCTTTTTTTTGACCTCTTCTCCCCTAGTTGGTTCACGCAAAAGTCTAAATTGCACAGAATATCCGTCACTATGTGTCGATGTCACGTGACAGAGATTGGTGGGCCAATAAGACTCATCTCACATTATATTTGTAGCGGGATATTACAATCTAAACACATTTTATGTTGTACTTATGTTATATATAACATCACTCTTAATATTCAAAATAAAAGCTATACTATTTCATGTACCTATCTCAAAACTGAGCCATCACTATTTAGTGATGTGATTTACAGTTAGAATATGTAATCTGTGGACGAGTAAATATCGGTAGCCGCCTATCAGTCGTCGCCATCGGGTCGGCTCTGAGACGGAAGTTGTGTCGCCGATACGAACGCCAACTTTGATCATTAGTGCGTGCACTGGATACTGTCTAAGGAGATGTTTCCTTATCCGCAGTACTCAACTATATTAATCAATATGTTAAATACCACTGGCCTTTAAACTGAGGGTTGCTTGCCGTAGCTCAAGGGGCTTTTCAATATGTTTACCGAGCAGGGGAGTATTCAAGTTTACTCCCGCCGTAGGCTCTGTCTAAAATGCCACCCGATTTGGATTCGCACAAGTTTTGATCCATTAGCCTTCGATTTTTTATCGTTTGTTACATTTCGCCACATAATAATCCCGCCCTGGGCTGTTGTCGTGGATCTAAAGGCATTCTTTTTGAAAGCGATGTTTTTACTGACCAGTTATAAAATAGCTATGTCGCGTAGTTTGTTCGCGTAAAATCTATTCCAATTTTTGAGATGAAAGTTTTTTACATTGTAATAATACGTAACCCCGTCTTCTTCTCTTGTCGATCGAGATACCAGCTCAAATACAATTTTAGATATATTTGACATAAGATATGAAATTATTTAATAAACTGCAACATACACCAAACATTCGAATATCTACAGATTTACTCTATAAGCTAAAAATACAGACGGTAGAATTTGTGACTGGTTTTCGTGTTGTGACTGTTAAAAAGGATAGACTACAGGCCCATGTTGAAAAATTGATGGGTCATTTGAACCACCAGGGGACCTATCTAGAACGATAGAAGAGCATAAAATAATAAGATTCAGCACTATGCCGTCACTTGTAAGCTGTCCAACTGACTGCAGACGAGAATTCGAAAGTACAGGTAGAGTGAGTACATTTTGGTCATATATTTTTGTACGGCATTCTTACCACCAATAGATCCATTAAAAATAATAAGAAAACGCACAGTGCCGTACAAAAATGGTGCGCCACAAAGTCGGAATTTTTTTTTTATTTTCCGACAATTGCCGGGGTAAATTTGGTCATTTGATTTTGTACGGCATCTGTGTCATACTATTTTAATACTGCTTTTAATCCATTATTACGCAACGCCGTACAAAAATCATGCGAAAAGGGGAAAAAATCGAGAGTTGCAATCCCCTCTCTTCCCGTAGTCCAGGGGGTGATTTGACACAACATGAAATAAATTTATTTTGAAAGTATTTTATACATAGATAATACTTTTTCATGTGCCGTACAATTTCATTGGTTCAAAGAAATCATACTTAATATTATAAATGCGAATGTAAGTTTGTTTGTTACCCTTTCACGCGAAAACTGCTCAACCGATCATCATGAAATTTTGTACACATGTTCTTGGAGGTATTAGAAGTAACATAAGATAGCTTTTATCCCGAAAAAATGTTCCTGAGGGATTATGCGGGCGAAGCCGCGGGGCGCAGCTAGTTATATATAAAGGAAGAATTATACAACGTGAAAGCAAGAAAAACAGTCAACGAAGCAAGGTGTATCATATTTGATAGGATTTATACGCCGAAAAGTAGTAATGAAGCTTTCAAAAAGACAGATATGAAATTGGAAGCAACGTCGTTTCCCCTTTGTTTCCGGGAGTTGGAGCAACATCTGAAGAGAAGTACCTACATAGCACAGATTTGGTGTAATGCCTACAAACAAGTACCGTCGACCTTGTTTCCAATAAACTATGGATGGGTTCTTAATGACGGTCGGTACGATTTCGATTGGTTTCATGGCGAGGAATGCCCCCAAAAAGTCTGTGACATAACGAAACCGGATGAGGAATCAGGCGAAGATGATAACGTCATTGGTAAATAAATATATAAATAAATCTTTAATTTGTACGTAAGACTTTGATTTTTACAAAGACATATTTGTGTTTCAGAAAATAATAGAGAAGATAATTCGGACGTCGATGAAGACGTTGACTCCGATAACAACTCAGCAACTGATTCCGATACTGAATAATTGAAAGAAAAACCATATTTTTATTATCGTCATTATATATATCGAATTTTTCTAAAAAATGATTGTATTATTTATTCACATCATTACAATGAAACAAATCAATTATATGTATGTATGAATAATGTTTGAAGTATATATTAAACAAAAAGTATATAAAACTGATGATATTGGGATTGACAGTTTCAATTCTTGGACATATTATACACACCGTTTCAGTTCAATTAGACGACATAGTGATTTTATCATGTTATCAATTGTTCTCTTCAAAAATAAGTTAATGCCGTATTGTATCAGATGGCCATAAAGTACCCTTAAAATTGTAGCGTGGCTTTCGTCAGCCTAAAAAACATGGTCTGCACAAAAATGTACGGCATAATTTTTTCCTAATTTATCTATGTTAATACTATTTAAAACAAGGAATAAAATGTAGTAAACTATTATATTTCATTAATCTATGATATTTAAACTTTTACAATAATTTGCAAAATTTCAGTTTTTACATTTCTCCATAATTTTTTTAGAACGGGTTCTTTTGAACGGCAATACTATATATGTATTGTATTTTACAATATCATGTTAAAATAAAAGTTCCCGTACAGGTTCAAATGACTTTACGGGTTTATAAATCAAGAATACGATGAAATTAAGATGATTATTGATATACATTCAAAGGAACAATTATTTTTTGACGGCATTACTTTTAATAGTACTTTTGAGTGCTAGATAATGTTTTGGAACCGAAGCCGTACTTTTTCATATCACCCCCTGGACTACGGGAAGAGAGGGGATTGCAACTCTCGATTTTTTCCCCTTGTCGCATGATTTTTGTACGGCGTTGCGTAATAATGGATTAAAAGCAGTATTAAAATAGTATGACACAGATGCCGTACAAAATCAAATGACCAAATTTACCCCGGCAATTGTCGGAGAATAAAAAAAAAATTCCGACTTTGTGGCGCACCATTTTTGTACGGCACTGTGCGTTTTCTTATTATTTTTAATGGATCTATTGGTGGTAAGAATGCCGTACAAAAATATATGACTAAAATGTACTCACTCTACCTGTACTTTCGAATTCTCGTCTGCAGTCAGTTGGACAGCTTACAAGTGACGGCATAGTGCTGAATCTTATTATTTTATGCTCTTCTATCGTTCTAGATAGGTCCCCTGGTGGTTCAAATGACCCATCAATTTTTCAACATGGGCCTGTAGTCTAGGATTAAACGAAAAAAAATTGTCCTTGGTTTCTCTAAATAATTTACACAGACTTTATAAATAGACGGTATAAAAAAAACTATATGTCGTTATGAATAAATTACTTTCATATCTATATTCAGATCAGACAGATAGGTTCTGATCGCTAGAATTAATCACAAAATTAAGAAAGTAATTCATTTTCCCTTTGTCCTATGGAAAGACCTTTTTTATTTTCAAAAACGAAACAAATCGTGTCAAAATAGCTATCTCTATACAACACGAGTCATGTCAGAATAGGTATCTCTACACAATACGAGTCATGTCAGAATAGCTATCTCTACACAACACGAGTCATGTCAGAATAGCTATCTCTACACAACACGAGTCATGTCAGAATAGCTATCTCTACACAACACGAGTCATGTCAGAATAGCTATCTCTACACAATTCCAAAGTGCCATCTGAGCACGTGCTAGTACAGGCCGGATTCGGATGCAATCCATCAATGTTTCCACCTGTTACAGCAGCAAAGGTGCTAATTTTTAAAAAGGAGCAAATCAAACATATGATATGTACAATCTTCTTTAAGAACATCTCATCCTAACTTTGCGGATATCGGACACATTCAAGTGAAAATTTTGTGAAGGGCCATCACAACTTTAAGATTTTGACTAACACTGGTTAAAGATTGATAGTTGTAAGCATGTAAGAGGTAGTGTGTCTCAGTGAAAGGGAGGGAGGTAAGAGGGCAACAAATTTGCATAACAAATATGCAGATATTTATGGAAGCTGGTATTCGTTTTGATTTTTTTAAAAGATATAGAGTGGCAAACGAGTAGCCGGATTCATTTTAATGACTACCGGCGCCCAGAGACATCCACAGAGAGGCTTTTCTTTTTTGTCTTCCCACCTTTCTGGGCCACCGGCTACTTGCACGCCGTACGTAACACAGCACAGCTGTCACTTTAAACCGGCCACGGCCTTGTGTAAGCGAGAGGTACTCCCCGGTCGTGCCGGCCCAATTCGGCTGCATGCAAGCATGTGGCGGTGTGGCACTACCTCTTACCAAATCATCAAAAGACCTGCAACTATCGTATTTCCGATGATAATATAAGAAAAAGAAACAACTCTGGTTCTGGTGTCACACGAAAGCTATCTCATCGCACCTGTAATTCGTAAACTCTCCAGTTGCATAACGCTTACAAAATAACACAGCAATTAGGTATGAAGTAGTGAGCCAGTGCTTAGCGCCGCGACTTCACTCGTCATCACAGGAGGCGCTAATGAGCTGAACACCACATCACGACTTTGGTCCCTCGGCCCAGGTCATAAGGATCAATTCGCCTTGAGCGTAATTACCTACAAAGTTATTACTTTAGCTAAATATTACACAGCGCTAGGTAAACTCTCAGCAATATTTACTGGACTTTTTTACTTGACATATTAGTATGTTATTAATAACGACTACGAATTTATGTCAATGAGTGTGATGCACGTGGACATGTATTCACCATGACCAAGAGTCTTTATTTACAGATAGGTACTTATTATATGATCTAAGGTACCAGTTCTGACAAAATATTGTATTGTGCATACATTTCCCACGATTTTTGGTATTAAAAAAGCCAGACAATAATTTACTACACTTGTCGAAATATATAAAACTAGCTTTTGCCTGCGGCTTCGCACTAATTAAATTCGATGTTATTATACATATAAATCTTCTTCTTCTCTCCTCCTCCTTCTTCCTCTATCTAATAAAAAACCCTATCAGAATCTGTTGCGTAATTTTAAAGATCTAAGCATACAGACTGTTTTATACTATGTAGTGATTCATGAACGATATTAGGAACCTAAATAATAAAATATAAGTATAATCAAGATAAATTTTACGTTTACTTGGCCATAGAGATCTTAAAAGTTTTACAATGGCTAAATATTTGCTAGCACTCGCATGTTATAACTTACTTATCTATACTTAAGTCATTTTTCGTATATGGGGGAAATAATTAGGATCGATTTCGATTGAAGAGTGAAATATTTAGGATAAGACATAGACTAAGAGACTGACATCAAAGCTTGTAGTCGGTATGTACTTTCATTGAGCCTTAAAGTTTATTTGTTAAACCACTAGTAACGTTATAACCTACGGTAATAAGTTTGTGCTGCAGCCGCCGTAATCTCCTGCGACCTCAATCAGGGTGTGACGCGGCACAAACTGCTCGATACAGCGTGGACAAGTTCCTCGTCCATTAATCACAACTTCCACGCCGGAACTGCTGTGTCACGACCCGCCAGCGAATACCAATTTCCTAATGTTTACCGACACATATGTCAATGTTAAATACTCTATGATTTGGACGATAATACGACGAATATAAATTCGTAAAACTGCTCGGGACAATACGTAACATAAATAAAATATAAATATTTTTTTATGTTATATTATGGGTGGCAAAAGAGCAGTCAGAGCCATTTTCATGACCACCGACCGCCCATAGAGGCTACACAGATGCTCTGCCCTCCTTTCTTTTCCCACCTCCATGGGTCACCGGCTACTTAATCATCGCACGAAACGCATCAGCACAGCTATCACTTTACGCCGGTCTCGTGAAAGCGATATAATATTGTACAAAATATTATATTTTGTCGGAGTCAATGGGTCAAAAATTTATAATAGTTTTTTAAGTAAAACTAAATTATAATACCGTTTTCTTATCGTTATAGGTTATAGTAAAGAACTTCCATAATATTTTGTTTACAGATGTATACACGTAGAACAAAATGCTCCTGAGAAGAGTTTTCTTCTGATAAGAGTTATGTACGGAACCCTAAAATAATATACCTGTAGGTAAAAAAATATGGCATATTAATGTGCTCGGTCCGCGTGCGATTAATTTTGATAAATGTATCGCTGTAACACCGACGGTGTCAGCGACGGAATTAAATATTACGGCGCGGAAGTGTAAACATTGTGTAGTATCGAACTCGCAGATATGTCACGTAACAGAGGCAGCCTTTTTAACGTTCTACTGCGGAGCACGAGAGCGCACCGCAAGTGCTGTTACTGATGGTTAGCAGCTTTGCTGTATTATGGTCACCGCATACATATCAACTCGAAAAGGAAACATAACCGTATCACTTATCGTCTCGCCTTCAAGCAGGCGTCAACCTTAAGTATGAACGTAACGTAACCTTATCGGCACTGCCTTTGTGTCAACTCGCGCGTAAGCGCGTGGATGCCTGGTTGACGGCGAGGCGATAGGTGAAACGGTTACGCTCCCTCCACGAGATGATATGGCTCGTCTAAAGCCCGTTGATAGCGGTTCGGGACTTCGGGAGTCTGTTAGGAGGCGAGACGATTACGTTACTTTTCACATATTATGTTTATATGTTCTGTGAAACGGGATTAGCTTGCTTTATTTTTAAGTATGTTTGTTTCTCATATATAAACCTATGAGTTTATATCAAAAATATGTATTAAAAACAATTATCCAAATACCTATCAACATTTTTTTAATTAAAATAAAGGAAAAGAAGTCGCGAAAGAAATCTTTGACAAAAGTTAGCATATTTAGAGTTGTCTGATATGCTCTGGCTCGGGTTTTCAGGGATAACGTTCAATATAGTATAAATCGGTTCATTTGTGAACATTGATGGTCGGTTGTAAAGGTTACTAATAAAGAATCAAGTAGTTATTTACTAACTACTTATTTGGCTTTTACGTTTTTAATTTCTAGGATAGTCGACTCGAATTTTGTAGGATTGTCAATATTTGGCATATATTATATACTTAGATTACGAGGCCAGGGGTTAGGCTGGGACCCTCTGACCTTATTGCACGGCCCCGACGTAGGCTGTCAGATTGGCCCCACTATTCTGGAGAAGTCCGGTCACTACGGGAGGTG
This sequence comes from Calycopis cecrops, assembly GCA_001625245.1. Taxonomy (NCBI): domain Eukaryota; kingdom Metazoa; phylum Arthropoda; class Insecta; order Lepidoptera; family Lycaenidae; genus Calycopis; species Calycopis cecrops. The sequence continues at coordinate 734 of LUGF01041214.1, read as the reverse complement.
GCCAAGACGCCGAGCCTGTTGCTGACAGATCGGTGGCGCCTCAGTATAGGCGGCAGATGGCACCCGCGGGGCACAGAAAAAAATATATACATTACTTTCTGAAATAATATAGGATGATAAGCCATAGGATATGTGCTATATTATTACTAATTATTACTAGCTGTTCTGTTTCACTTGCGAAGAAAGCCTATCTATACGTGTCTTATTAGCTTACTAGCTGACCCGACAGGCGGTGTTTTGTTATTATCGGAAAGTATGTTGTCACGATATCGTGTAATGTTAAGAGGTCGAATTTGCAACCCGTATATATTATATATACCCGAGTATATAAGTATATATATATGATGTCGGGTAACTGAGCCAATTGACGTACGAACTGGCGCACAATTTTTTCTGTGAAGAGGCTTGAGCAAAAGTTAATTTAAGTAAATAAAATCTAATTCTATGTTTGTAAGAAATAAAGTATTGTTTTATCCATTTTTTTTGCCACTCATACTTTCAAAAGCTACTACAGGCCAATTTCAATAAAATATTTCTAGAATAAGTAAAACAATATGATTTTTAACTGTATTTATTTTATTATCTGTTTTTATGGTGACTCTTCAAAACAGAATTATTGTTATGTACAACTATTGTACGTATACGGTAAGCAGGTACTGGTTCAACCTGGCCACGATTGCTCTCATGATGGGGTACCACACCGGGTCCTTGGAGAAGACCGCAGCCTCCTTCCA
>LUGF01041212.1:133400-148325 GCA_001625245.1 Calycopis cecrops | reverse complement strand
ATCGAAGGCTTACCTGGAGATGGAGTTGGACATTATCCCCGCAAAATTGATAAACAGCTGCGGTATGCAATTTGCAGTTCAAGAGTGCGTTGGCAATGCAAAAAATGCCTGAAAACGCTTTGTGTTGAAAAGGCGTGTTTTAAAAAAATTTCATACTTATGAGGTCAGTGTACTCAATCGAGTACACCCCTATATTTTCATGAAAAACAAAAATTTCCACATTTTTTTTTCTTATGTTTTGCTTTACACTTACTTAAATATGGAAATAAACAAAATTTGAAAAAAATACTTGTAGTTGTCATTTGACCTCTAATGGGTTAAAGGCCGGCCACGCGGCTGCAAAACACCTGATTTTGCGCCGCGCTAGTCACAAAGCACCTGCTCGTTTATCCCCTACTAGCGACCCGCCCCGGCTTCGCACGGGTGGATATTTATTTTCCTACTTCCTAACCTAATCTGCTTCATATATGTGCACCCCCCTCCCCTGCGGTTTCGCCGTGCGAGTCGTGCAACACGGCGGCGGCCATCATTCATTTTAATACCAATTACAATTTTAAATTCGTAATATCTTTTGAATGGATTGTCTGATTGGAATAAAATAAAAAGTAATTTATAGCTATTGAAACAATCTTGTTCAATAAATAGTTTATTTGGGTAAGGATTAGTATTTGACGATAATATGATCAATAAACATAGGCTAATAATTTTAATTACTTTTATTCTATGGAAAAGTGGTTATAATGGCTAAAATATAAATGTTTGGTTTATACTATCCCGGACTTTTTTGTAGGCATTATTGAGCTCTACAACTTTTCTATAGAAGTCAATCATACATACTACTATACTATACATACTAACCTAACCATTTAGGCAGCGTTCGCGAGAAGCGTTAACGTATGACAGTTTTTTCGTCGACTTACTCCACAATTTTCACTACCACGAAAAATCCTATCTATTTTCCGGGATAAAATATAGCCTATACGGATTCCGACGAAATTCTCTAAGTAATGGTAAAAGAAATTTTGAAATCGGTCCAGTAATTTTTGAGCCTATTCAATACAAACATACAAAAATACAAAGGTTTCCTCTTTATAATATTAGTGTGGATTACAAAACAAAATAACAACAACTAGAAAAAAATCAACTAGCGCCGAATTATAAAAACGCTGCCAATTCGCGTGGACTAAAAAGGATAAGACATCTGTTAAATACACATATCTCACTTTATCATATTTTTTCCTTTCTTCCTCCCTTATTCCATCCTCGCCTAAAATGAATAACCTGCACCTCACATATGTTCACAACCTTCTCAAGTTACACGACAAAAGTCATCTGTTTCCTCAGATGACCTCACGCCCATATAAAAACAATAACAAACAGGTATCCCATGATAAGTGCAGCCCACACAGGCGGCCCACGTGCCCTACAGCAGGTGCTCGCCATCTTAAACAATGTGTCCTCGATTGGATTTTGTGTACCAAATAATATAATTCATCATGAACTTTGTCGTTGAGCTTTAGGGCTGGATATAAAAGATGCTAAGTGGTTTTATATGTCTGTCTAGTCGCAGTTGGGCCCGTCGATGTCTGATTCAGATCACCGCAACATATTTCAAAAAACAGGCCAAGTGCGAGTCGGACTCGCACACCAAGGGTTCCGTAGGAACGGGAGGTATGAGCAAAAGTAATAGACGTTGAGAAAATTACACTTCCCTGCGACAAGTTGACAAACTTATATATGCGGGTGCTTGCATACATTTAGTATGAAACGAACTACATGCATAAGTTGGTAATGATTTTTCCAGTGATATTAATTTTATTTACCAATTTTTAGATTTATTCCTATATGTATACTGTAAGGTCTTACTTCATGCCAAATTTCAGAATTCTAGCTCAACAGGAAGTACCCTATAGGTTTTCGAAAATGTGCGTTTTCATACAAAATTTGTGCACAAATGTCTATAACTTTTTATTGCGGTAAATTAGTATTGTGATTTTTTCAAGGCATCAAGACGTAACGGACCTCCGTATTTGACAAAAATTTCAGCTTAATCCCTTCACGCGTTTTAGAGAAAAAGGTCTTGACAGACGTACAGACGGACAACAAAGCGATCCTATAAGGGTTCCGTTTTTTCTCTTTGAGATACGGAACCCTAAAAACGAACCAGACGAAAAAGTTAGTCTTAACTAGGAGTCTAGAGAGAGTAGTTGTTACCCCACCAAACAACTAAGGGGTTGTCTGGGTTTTGTGGAAGCAATATATTATGGCAACAAAATATTTTGCCACCGGTATGGTTACTGGTCCAAAGACCAAGAAGAATTATAGGAGGGTAATTAAAGTAGTTATAAGAAACTTTAATTATCAAAATTAAAATGCAAAGTTTGTTTGGACGTAATTCAATTAGTCCCTTGGTTAACAAAGTTGATTGGACCACACGCCGCGTTGGTCTCAGATTTGCCTGAAACTTGATACGAATAACTCAGTCATTTTAGAGTCCAAAGATGAATGCAAAGATTTTCTAATTAAAGATTTCATCATAATTTAGGCTTAGTCATACTTTTAAAGATTGTGTAATAAGTAATGACCACGTCGAGTCTGCCACGTATAAATCGCAGCGTTGGTCCTGATGAGTAAGCCAACTCATAACTGCGTTGGGCACAATGGACTGATGAGTTGGAACTCATGACACTCACTGATTTGAGCTTGACATAAGTTTCGTTATCGTGCCCGCGGCGTGGATCTCCGACACTGTTGCAAGACATTAAGGCAATGGTGTAGATTACGTTCGATACCGCCATCGGCCATCAATGACTTAAAGATTGTGTAATAAGTAATGACCACGTCGAATCTGCCACGTATAAAACGCAGCGTTGGTTGGTCCTGATGAGTCAGACAACTCATCACTGTATTGGGCACAATGGACACCTGATGAGTTGGAACTCATACTGATTTAAGTTTGACATAAGTTTCGTCATCGTACTCGTGTGGATCTCCGACACTTTTGCAAGGCATTAAGACAATGGTGTAGATTATGTTCGATACCGCCATCAGCCGTCAATGATTTAAAGATTGTGTAATAAGTAAAGACCACGTCGAATCTGCCACGTATAAAACGCAGCTTTGGTCCTGATGAGTCTGACAACTCATAACTATATTGGGCACAATGGACACCTAATGAATTGGAACTCATGACACTGCTTTAAGTTTGACATAAGTTTCGTCATCGTACCCGCGTGGACCTCCGACGCTGCGAGACATTAAGACAATGGTGTAGATTATGTTCGATACCGCCATCGGCCATCAATGATTTAAAGATTGTGTAATAAGTAATGACCACGTCGAATCTGCCACGTATAAAACGCAGCGTTGGTTGGTCCTGATGAGTCAGACAACTCATAACTGTATTGGGCACAATGGACACCTGAGTAGTTGGAACTCCTGACTCTGATTTAAGTTTGACATAAGTTTCGTCACTCACCCGCGTGGATCTCCGACACTGTTGCAAGGCATTAAAACAATGGTGTAGATCAGCCATACTCAAAGTGTGTTCCGCGGAACCCCAGGGTTCCGCAAAGCCTTTGTGGGGGTTCCGCGAGAAAATAGGAATAATGAGAAAAAAATACTATCCATCAATGTCCTGATTCAGAGAATCAATCGAAATCAAAGAATGTACATAACTTTTTTTTATTTTGGGTTCCGTCAAAAATTGCTCTGTTCAAATGTGTTCCGCCGTCAAAAAAGTTTGAGAACCACTGGTGTAGATTATGTTCGATACCGCCATCGGCCATCAATGATTTAAAGATTGTGTAATAAGTAATGACCACGTCGAATCTGCCACGTATGATATGCAGCGTTGGTTGGTCCTGATGAGTCAGACAACTAATAACTGTTTTGGGCACAATGGACACCTGATGAGTTGGAACTCATGACTCTGATTTAAATTTGACATAAGTTTCGTCATTCACCCGCGTGGATCTCCGACACTGTTGCAAGGCATTAAGACAATGGTGTAGATTACGTTCGATACCGCCATCATCTATCAATGATGGTCACGTTTTCACCATTACTCGGTTATAGAATCATTAGAAAGTGATAGCTCCTAATAACATTATTTGGGAAAGGTTTAACGTTTTGTTGTCATATTTTGTTGTTTTATAACCACGTTGCACAATTTGTTTGTGTTTATCCGAGTGAATGCTTTAAGCTTCGTAAGTGATCAATTTTATTATGTTTGTACTTAGTCAAATAATTTGATACTATTAAACTGAGTTTGACGAGTGTGTATAGCAACAATATTTGATGATAACTCTACGATTGGTATAATTGTAAAATATAAGATTTGCTTGGTTTTACGACTTCAAAAATGATTCAAAATTTTAACTTATTATGTTATTCTGATATGAAAGCTATATTACTGTTAAATGTTAAATCCGTTCAGTAGTTTTTGTGTGAAAGAGTAACAAACATCCTTACAAACTTTCGCTTTTATAATATTAGTAGGATCGTCATATTATATTTTATTGTAGTTGTTGTGATTAGTGTTTTGTTTCTATACAGTAATTTAGTTTGTATATATCGGCACGAAGACGACTTGATTTATTAAAATGGGACAATTGATTGTCAAAGTGTAAATTCTTGAATGTTCTTATCGCAATCATTAGCTTAATTAGTTGAACACGCGTTACTTGCAATATAAATTCTCCGCATTGAACGACGAGGAATCCCTTGCTGTCGCCCGACATCGCCTCGCTACTAATTTATTAGTAGCGTACGCGTATGCGGGCGACTCAGTTCTCTTCTCCCCCGTTTGGGAAGCCCTGGCTTTTACGGGCCCGTAATGGCCCGTTCGCCATCACCACAGCTACCACTTCGCCGCCACATCGCTCCGCCCCTACTGGGAGCTCTCGCACCTCGGCCGCTGGTCGCTCTTTGCTGGGCCTTCACCAGGTCAACCGGTGATCTCACCCGGCAGGGGCAGACCGCCCAGGTGCGAACCCACTAGGTGCGCGGTGCGACAGTGGAGGCATTTTTACGGCTGCTCTCCCCTCATAGGGAGTCACCACCCCAAGGACCGGCCTGTATTGACAGACCGCGGTTGACCCCACCTGGAGGGGGCTTAAAGCCCCGATCAGGTCTACCCCACCCCCCCTGCGGGGAGTGTGAGAAACAACGAACAGGAGACGAGGAATCATTCTAATTGCAGTAGTCGTACAGTGTGGAGCTCTCTGGGACAACGATACGCTGCCCAGATAATAAAACTGACCTATTGTGAAGTTGGAATAGTTTTATTTGAAAACCTATTGTGGACCAGCATCATCGTGAAGTAGTTGACGTCAGCCCTGCTGGCGTACCCCCTTTAAAAAACATGGCTGAGGTATCTGCCTCGTTATATAATTATATTCGCTGCACGGGCAATAAAAATATAAAAGTAAATATCCTGTTTACAGCAAGGTCGACAAGGATCAATTCGGCGTAGCTAAAGTTTATTTTAGAAATTTTTTTTTTTTAAATAGGAGGCAAACGAGCAGCCGGAGGCATTTTCATGACTACCGACGCCCACAAACATCCGCATAGAGGCTATACAGATGCGCTGCCCTACTTTCTCCTCCCACCTCCATGGGCCATATATTGGGTAGGTATACATATATTGGGTACATTTTAGCAATTAGAAGCCAAATAGTGCTGCATATTGTTCATGTGTGCATCTGTGATTTTGCCGCACTAAGTAATACATGTTAACCCATTCGTGTCGCTAAGCAATTTTATTGGTTCCTTATAATTGCCATATATTTTATAAAAACCCTCTTTCACCCAGAACCAGCGTGGCAGTGACGCGACCCTGGAACACAAAAAATCCTGTTGATAGTGAAAATCTTATTTATATAGCATTTTAATAAATAGTTATATACTTACTTGTTTGAGACTTTCGCGTTTGTTACACATTTTGTAGTTACTTTACGGGTTTTAGCTTTTAACACGACAAAATATTTATAAAAAGTAGGCACTAGCGAAAAGCCGAAAACATACTTTTGCGACGTTGCGGCTGGTTTACGCCAGCCTCGGAGTCGGCTGAATAATAAATATTTTATTGTGTTAAAACCCGTAAAGTAACTACAAATAGTTATATGTTGCTCTGGTCTAGGAATACATATACAAAATCAACTTTTATTTTGTATTTATGCTTTCTGACTCTGGAAATGGTTAATGTCTTTAGCGGCTTTGATCAGAATTCTCTGCAAAATATATTAATAATTATTTGTTAGTGACAGTTGAAAATGTGCTAATAGCCCTAACAACGCGCGCCAAATACAGTTAGTATCGAATAAAAAATGATTTGACTTGATCATATTGTTCTCTACGGTTTTTTATCACATTTGACGACTTTGGTTTGTTCTAATTCGATATCAGTGGACTCGCATGAGACATCATAATCGATCGATTAGTACTTGACAGATCGACCCTGTCAACATTATATGCGGATATCTTATCGACTACTCATTGGTATACAATTTATTCGAATACATTGTGCTAATGTGGTTACAGATTAAAATGCGTACCTGCATATACATGTTTAAGGATGGGATATAATATATGCCTAGGTGGAAGCTGTATGCGTATTGAAGTAGCGATCATTAATCATTACAATAGATAATGTACTTATGCATTTCAGTCTAATAGGGCCAGCGACTATAGTTATTATCTTCTTTGCTTTTTTTTTAAATTTATTTATTTATTTCTCCACAAATGTACATCATATTTAAAGATACATGCTTAATTTTGGAAGTACCATATCCCTTGTAAGAGACTTGGTGTCTGTACTAGGAAAGGTACTTTGCGTGAAGAATTCTGTTAACCGATTAAGAACAACAAATTATTGGGAATTTTCCAGGTGTCGTTACTTACATTCTTGATCTTGTCACTGATTTACCTTGTATAAAAATTTTTATTTTTATCATGATTTTGGATCTGTGCCTAATAATCTTATTCATTAACACTCTCTTTATAAAAAGCTGAAGAGTTTGTTTGGTTATATGATTTGCAAAATTATTTCGGTGTTGAAAGCTTGCTTACCGAAGAACACATAAACTACATACAACCACGCTATGACAAAAAGAGGATCATGCAGATTACGCAACAAAAACCGCGTGCAGATGCTAGTGTTATAAAGGGCCGGTGTTATGCCAGCGTATTGCATTCGCACATGTGCTAATACAATCTGTCTGGTCGATCGTTCCATATAATTTCTCCGCTCCCGATCTGTGCGAGCGATATGTCTGCTTGAGCTAGCGTTGCACAATGTGTTACACAGACTTATGTCTTGATAAGAGCTTATTTTGTATAGCTCATGTGTGGTGGTATTTTAATTCCATCATGTTGGCTATAATAATGCAAATTGGTTATCATGATAGTTCTTTTTGTATATAACCTGTATTAGAAAGTAAAGAAGAATAAATGATTTAAAGGTGGGAGTCTGAACTCTGAAATCAGTACGTAATTTGCACAACTAAAGATTACAAGTACATACTGATAGTACGCTGCTGTAGTTTTAGAACTTTCAGGGTACTGACGTTTCTGGGTGGCAAAATTTTATTTTCTCTTTACTACTCTACTTGCTGAACCTGTATATAATATATCCTATACATGTATAACTCCCTCAGAACAATGCACATGCAGCCGCTGTTCTACTACCATTCTTTTTTAACGTAACGCAGGGGAACACATTTACGTACGCCACACAGGAGCCCGGATGGCTCAACTGGGAAAAATTTCGGGCTCAGCTATTGCCCCTACCGACTAAACAACTGCGGGTGCCTTCAGCCGCTATAATTGAAGGGTCCCGGATCTACAAACAACAGGATCCTTCAGCGGCTATAATTGAAAGGTGGATGGATCTGCAAACAATAGAATCCCTCCAGCGACAGGCTGGCCTCGGTGAAAAGGCCAGACTTTTCCTCCTCGGGGACTATCCGGCTGCCTCGGAACAGTCCCTACTACAATGTAGGAACCGTGCAATGGGTCAGGCTCCCATCCCGACCCCTGGTCCTAATACGCCAAGGGAACAAGCCATGCCGGTCGTCCTAATCCACGCTACCATCTGCTGATTCAGAGGGACGGGTGGAGGACTCTCCCAGCTGAGCTACTCTTTGTCTGGCCTCTCCCCCAAGCCTGACCGGTATGGGTGGCCCCGTCCGGAATAGCCTTGGGGATCATAGAGGCACTCAAGCCCCCACGACAAGGTGGCAGAATCTTCGGAGGGGCTGTTCTACTTCCTAATCCAATCATTCTCATAATGCCAAAGTTTTTTTTTTTAATTTTCACGAGACATTAAAATATACATCCTGTTTCCCAGCTTTCTCCAATGCTAGAGACACGACGCAGATAAGCTGACATTATAATGAAGCAGTATTGTGAAACTGTTGAGTCGTGGGCTGAGTGTGATCCGATGTGACATGTCGTGAGTCTTTGTGACGTACCTGAGTGTAGTATATGGTAAAACCGGTATTACTTCATACCTTACCTTAGGTTATTGTCTAGATATGCTTGTTGTATCGTTAGCCCTTTTATGTGAGCCCGTGTCGCGGATAACAGAAATAGCTTAGTAATGCTTTTGTGTAATATCCAGGATATTACACACTAGTGTGTTATTTTGCTAAAATGGATGCTAGAATTTTATTTTATTAGGTTTGGTACACCCGTAATATAACGTCCTTTCTTCAAAATGTATGTACTTATAATCAGGAAACAAATAGTATCTGTTTTGAAATGGTTTTCTATAATATGTGTTAGCTAAATCTGTTTTGAAATCTTTTCTCCTGATTAATTTTCTCCTTGAGCAACTTCTCCTGATTAAATTCTTTGCGGATCCCAAGGCAGATTTAGCTTTTCCCTCGAGCTGCAATCATATGAAAGTGTCAAGTGTGATTGCCGCCGTCGATACTGGCTATACAGGAGTAGCAGTGATGGGAACGGGTGGTGAGCCAAAGCCCGATAAAAAATATAAATGAGTTAGCGATACTTGGGCTCTGCACCAAGAGTTTCCGTTAGACTAAAGGCCTTTTTTTTTTTTTTTTTTTTTGTAACGCAGGGGAATGCATTTACGCACGATACCGGGGAGCTGGGATGACTCCCGGGCCTGTGTCGGGCTCGGCGCTAGCGTGCGCCCCTACCGACTAAACCCCTGCGGGTGCCTTCAGCCGCATAATTGGAGGGCCCCGGATCGACAAACACAGGGCGCCCCCAGCGACAGGCTGGCCCGAGTGATAGGGCCAGACTCTTCCACTTTAGGGACTGTCCGGCATGCTTCGACAGCCCCTACACCACGATGGGACCGTGCAATGGGGTCAGGTTCCCAGCCCAACCCCTGGTCCCATAACTGCGTGCTTCGCACTAGTGGTCCATCGACCTCTGTTGATTTCCCTCTGGACGGGGAGCCTCCTTACGTGTGACGGGGGGTTTACACGCCCAGCCCCCCATCACATGGCCCGCTGGTAGGCCTGCGTCTGCACAGACAGCGCAGCGGACGGGATTATTGCACCCGTCCGACACGTGGCCAGCTTGACCGCAGCGAAAACATAGCGCGCTGCGGTCCACATCATGGGGGCACGTGACACCCACGTGCCCCAGGCCCTGACACTTAAAACAGTGCCTGGGCCTGCTCCTCAGTAGGCGGAAGCCGATTCGGCTCCACCCCACATTAAGGCCTCCGGCAGACTAAAGGCCTCCTATATTATTTTTGACAGGAAATACTTCGCATAAGCTAACATTACACTATGTCGTTGATAACGATGGTGCATCCGATCCAATGCAACTTAGTGATATTCAAGAAAAGTGCTTGAATAATCATTTCGAAAACTTGCCTGCGAATTCTCTGGTGTTGCTGTTGTCTGTGTCTTGCTGAAAGCTTACCATCAGATGATCCGTTTCGTTGGCCCACTATATTATAAAAAGTCATTTCACTTGATCAATCATGTTGATAACATAATCTTTGATTTTGCCGATTTCCGGCGCTTAATGCCGGTAAATTTTTCACATTAAATTCAAATTTAAGTTTTCACATTAAATCATTAAAATCGACATAGGCGTCCCCTGACACTATATTATTATACAGTAATAACTAGTACCCCGAAGTTACGTTGTATGTGCGACCAACCCTTAGCCCTGTAAGTTGAATTCGCGTAAATTTGGATAAACTGTATCTAATATATATAAAACTCAAAGGTGACATAGCCATCTATCAACTCACAGGCCAAACCACTGGACGGATCGGGCTGAAATTTTGCATGCAGGTAGATATTATGACGTAGGCATCCGCTAAGAAAGGATTTTTTAAAAATCATCCCCTAAGGGGGTGAAATAGGGTGTTGAAATTTATAACGGTTTTTTAGAAATTAAGCGCGGCTGAAACCGCGGGGCACATCTATTAACAATATAATATTAACTTTTTAATTGGGATCGAATTGGATCGATGGATTATAGGAGACACTAAAAGCTATTTAGACGAAGCAATGTTAAACATATTTAACTAATATGTAGTTTTACGAGTTGAAGAATTGATATTTGAATATGGCGTAAATCCGAGTTCTCGTAAGACGATGTAGTGTAAGTTGAAGTATTATTGTACTAGATTTAGGCTTCTATAGATGTATGGTATAGACTATAGACTGTAAAGCAATCAAACTTGGTGCACAACAGGCCACCCCTGCACTTCTGAATTCTGATTCCCTTAAATAAATTTTACCCCAACGCTCGATCAACTTCCCCTGTTTAGTTTCTTATTCAAATATTTTCATTAGGGTTTCACAGTCTCACGAGCTTGAGTTTTAATTGGAATATTCTGATTTTAAAATGGCTTTACTTGTTAGTTGTTTTTTTTTTGGTTATTTTATTATTTAAGAACGATCATGCAGTCGGAAGTCGGTAGGTTAGTCAAATATCTAAACTTAAAAACTTAAAAAAAAAATACGTGTTAGAATAAAATTCAATTAATTTTTACGCGTTCCAGAGATAAAGGTCTTGACAGACGTACAGACAGACGGGATAAGGGATCCATTTTTTTTTAATATACAGAACCCTAAAAATTACTCCATTAGTGGTCTAATTAGCAGCATACATTATGACGGCTAATTCTTATGGCATGTTATCTACCAGGAAACGGATATGGCCGCTGGCGCCATCCACAGCTCCGCACCTCAAGAAAGTTACAACCAACATACAGATAAACTCAATATTTGGTTAAATCGTGAAATTATTTTGATCGTTAAAAAGCACAGGGTAGGCACAATGTATTAATGTTCCTATTTAAACTCGTAGAAAATTAAATACTTAAATAGCTTTTTATTTACCTAGGTTAATATTCAAGGTTTTTTTTAAATATAGGGGTAAACGAGCAGTGGAGTCGAGATTTTTCACCTCATAATATTATTTACACCTTAAATTGTATAAGAAGGAAACTCAAAAAAATATAAAACGGGGAGACATATTATGACATTATATTATGACGTTGACTAAAGTTCTCTGTTTTGTGCCGTTATTTTTATTTTGTACACTACGACATTTAGTTGTTTAATTAAAGTTTTAATTTGTTTTTATTTGCTGACCTTTAATGTATTCGTGCGTTTCTCCTTAAAATAAGAAAACATAACGGCTTATATTTTTTACTTAAATTTATTGTACCAACATCAAATTCCAAAAAGTGAATTTACAAGATATAAATTAGTAAATTAAATTAATAGTCACCGTTCTTATTTACAAAGTAGTCTTTTTTTGTATGACCTAAAGTTGTTCCTACTTTGTTGTTCGCGTAGTGATAATGATAAGGAATTCTGATGTTATAATATAAGGCCGTTGGGTTAGGGGGCACTACATTCTAAACAAAGGTCTTTAATAATGCTAGATCCCATAGATAGATGGCCCATGGAGGTGGGAGGAGAAAGGGGGGCAGCGCATCTGTATAGTCTCTATGCAGATGTCTATGGGCGTCGGTAGTCATGAAAATGGCTACAACTGCTCGTTTACCCCCTATACCATAAAAAAAAAAAAAAAAACACGATTTTTTTTTCTTAACATTAGACTTAATTTCACATTCTTGTTTATTAGGACCCAAGAGGTACTACAGTCTAACTCAGTGGTTCTTAACCGGTGATCCGCGGACCATGAGGGTCAATTCACACCAAAAGCACAGCGAAGGGCAGCGAAGCGGAGCTCAGTTTATGTGTCATATGAATTTCAACTTTATAATAATGACAATAATACTTGTTATCGCATGAGAAACTCGAACGAGACGCGCGGATTCCCGCGACTGCTCGAGCAGTCGCTGGAATCCGCGCGGAAGTCGCGAGAATTCGATAATAAGTACTATAGTAATGAAAATAAAGTTTAAATTCATATGACACTGAAAGTGCGCTCCGCTTCGCTGCCCCTCGCCGCGCTTTTGGTGTGATTTGATCCTTAGTGGTCCTTGAAAACTTCTCAAGTGGTCCGCGAACCATGCCAATAAACAAGTGACAAGAGTCCACACAACTTTACCCGAGCGCGTCATGTCTTCAACATTACTACCTCCAGATCAATAAAGCAACTGGGTGGTCCGCGGTATAACGAAAATTTTGCTAAATGGTCCCTCAGGATTAAAGGGTTAAGAACCACTGGTCTAGCCGGTTACGACCACCGAGGTACCTCTCGTCCACATGATACCGACGCCAATTGCCAGCTACGGTGTCGCTTTTAGTGCTGTTTGTTATTTTCCGGTAGCTTAACATTCATAGGAATATCTACGGGCGTCGATGGACGTCTAAAACTCCATACTACTGTTGCCCCGTATACTATAAAAAACCAGACCAAGTGCGAGTCGGACTCGCACACCGAGGGTTCCGTAGGAACGGGAGGTATGAGCAAAAGTAATAGACGTTGAGAAAATTACACTTCCCTGCGACAAGTTGACAAACTTATATATGCGGGTGCTTGCATACATTTAGTATGAAACGAACTACATGCATAAGTTGGTAATGATTTTTCCAGTGATATAAATTTTATTTACCAATTTTTAGATTTATTACTATATTTATACTGTAAGGTCTTATACTTCTTGCCAAATTTCAGAATTCTAGATCAAGGGATATATCATATAACCCTATAGATTTTCGAATAAGTGCGTTTTCATACAAAATATGTGCATAAATGGCTATAACTTTTTATTGCGTTAACTTAGAAGTGTGATTTTTTCAAGGCATCAAGACGTAACTGACCTCCGTATTTGCCAAAATTTCAGCTTAATCCCTTCACGCGTTTAAGAGAAAAAGGTCTTGACAGACGTACAGACAGACGGACAACAAAGCGATCCTATAAGGGTTCCGTTTTTTCTCTTTGAGATACGGAACCCTAAAAATATTAGTAAAATTCGTCGAAGACTCGTCTTGTATCGCTCAGTTTCGTATTAATCCAAGATCCGCTTCTGATAATAAAATAATGTAATCATAAGGTCACAGGGCCAAGGTCAGGACTGCTGATTGGATTGATGTTTTTATGTGTTGTGGAACTATTAATTCGCGAGTTTAGGCAACACGCAACAAAACTGAAGTAGAGTTTATTTATGGTATTAGGGGCAAAAGAGCAGTCAAACCTTTTTGATGGCTACCGACGCTTATAAATATCTTCGTAATTGTTATGCAAACGCGTCTGCTCCCCTGCAATGGGCCACCGGAAACTCACACGCCGCACGAAACGCGACACCACAGCTATCACTTTAACACTTAACGAGTACTTCCCCGGTCGTAGCAGGCGGATTCAGCTGCAATGCAAAAGTGGTACTTCCCTTTATAGAGCGAATACTTTTTGCGCCTTATGGTCACCGCACACTTATCAACTCGGAAAGGGATCGTAACCGTATGGTGATACGGTTACGATCCCTCAGTAATCTTTGTATGAAACTCCATACTTCAACGCACACTAATGGGAAACGTAACGCAATCGTATCGCCTTCGCTTTTCGAGGCGAGGCGTTTACGTTCCCTTTCTAAGTTGATAAATGTGCGGTGAACATTAAGACGCCAGCATGGCTGTCACTTTTAGGGCGATACCGTGTGCGCGAGTGTACTACCCCGGTCGTGGCAGGCCAAATCAGCTGCAATACAAAATGGCACTGTACAAAACGAACACTTCTTACGTGGCGCCAGTTTAGCGTGTAATGTTTGCGGTTCATTGTGTGCATATCTTGCAGGCCCGCTTGCAATAAAACAGGTCATTCGCTTAGGCATATACTCATCCAAGTGGAAGATGCGCGCTCCGACGCACACCATTGCGTCCACATTGTGTGCGCCGGCACGCCAGTGTGTTGCATAAAACTACACAAATAAAATTGCATTTAGCTATACTCGTTCGTTGTTGTGTGTGTGTGTATGTGTGTATGTCACTCCAGCAACGAGCCTCAGAAAATACCTATTAAAAAGAATGAGTGGAATATAATATGACACACTAGCTGACCCGACAGACGTCTTGTCATTATTGGAAAATATGTAAAGTTTCATTGAAATCCATTCAATTTACGTGAAAGAGTAACAAACATCCATACATCCCTCCATCCTTACTAACTTTCGTGTTTATAATATTAGTATTTTTTTTTTTATTATTTTTTTAGATAGAATCTACGCTGAGGACTGAAGGTCGGTGCAGCTTCATCGATATGAGAGGTGAACTCACCTGGAGCGTCGAACCTCTGTACTTGTGGTCGATAGGGGGACAGACCCCCCCTTCTTTCCCAGACTAATGGGAGAAGGCAAACCGGACTTATTGCGATTAATAGGCTATGCTATTATTATCGTCGCCGAGGACAGAGGGTGTCCTCAGCTCCCCACCTTAAACGGAGGGGAGCAGCTCGCGCGCGGCAGCTAAAAAGTGGCCGACACGGGTCATGAGTTTGAAGAGCTCTATGAGC
>LUGF01041212.1:87722-122303 GCA_001625245.1 Calycopis cecrops | reverse complement strand
AAACCAAACTGTATTGTTCCCCGTCGTCAACTCCAACATCAAGCCGTTCAGGCTTCAACTGAGACATATGCATACATACACATTCGACCGAAAAACATTACCTTCCTTAAGACACAATCGGGTATAACGCGAACTGTCCCATTCCTAACTATCAAGCGTATCGGTAATAGAAAATGACATTTGAATTGAATTAATACACAACTACGTTTTATTTGAATTTTAACTAGCATAGTTGATTTCATTACATAGTCATTTACATGTGAGCACGTCAACCGGACTGGTACGTTCTAGTACTTTGGTAACAGGTGTTGTGCTGCATTGTTGCCGAATTGGGCTGGAACAACCGAATAGATAGACAGTCGTAAAGTGACTCGGTTATCCTGCATCATTTCCTAGTATCTGTGATTTTCCTTTGGCCTATTTGAAGGTTGTCCCCTTGTTCTATAAAAATAACAATAAAAACAATACTGTAACACTAGACATCAGTCATCTAATACCTAGATTGTTGCGTTCCTCGTACCCTCTATAACAATAATAATGTCTATGGGCTTCGGTTACTCGTTTGTCCCCTTGTAGTTTAAAAATAATAATAAAAAATATTTTAAAACTACATTAGCAGCATCTGCTTTTTCAAATAGAAAAAAAAATGTGACATGCTTTAATATCTTACGTGATAAAAAAATTATGTTTTTATAAATCTGCTAATTAAGGAAGGTTTTTATGCTTCGGTTATTTTAATTAAGGATAGAACATATTCCTTTTAGAAATTAACGACCCCTACATTAACTTAAATGTAAATTATCTTTTAAATCAGTTAATATTGTGGCCATTTTATGGGATGATATGCCAGGGGAAAGTCAGACCTAATTAGAGCAGTTTAAGGCCATATTTGCACGCGCCACCGGTTTTTATGAGTACTTAATTTCGTTTAGCATATTTTATATTTTTCTTTATAATCGGACTAGGTTTATAAGACGGTCAGGTGCTTTTACGGAATTTAGTCGTGGCGTCAGCGTGTTAATTACAAATTCACGTCTGATTTCTTCAATGTATATACATATATAATGCAGCGTTTAGATAGATAATCACTTTAAACACAATATTAACAAAAAAAACTTAATCTAATTACCAAAATCCTTTGTCACACATATTTGCCATGATATGTAGAAGTGATCTTTGTTTATTGTGTGAATCATCTGTAACATCAAAAGTCGTATAACTCAGATGCAGAGCCGTTTCTAAAATCGACGCTATGGGTATATTTTGGTATATTTTACATTGTGTATTAGTCAATTATTCTGAGAAGCTATGTCACAGGCCAAATTAACTTAGACTGGGCTTGCGCTTAGAACTTCACCCATATTTTAAAGTAGTTATTAACGAGTTCGAGTAAATTTATAATATGATTCTAGAAACAGCACTTGAAGTGTGTTTCTAATCGGTACGTGCAAAACTAGCAGTATTTACAGCTAGTATACCAGCAGTGCCAGTGTTGCTACTTGTTATTACTGCAGTATATGTCAACCTAACCCCATCTGGGGTAGCAATTAACAATTGCTACGTTGATGTTATACTCAATAACGTAGATAACATATATCGTCAAGTGTACACAAATATTCAAGTAGGTCTGAATATCATAAATAAATGTAATACAAGTACGTTTACTCAAATATACAGTCACAATACAAAATTACAAATTAGTAACTCAAATATACAGCGACGAATACAAAATTACAAATAGGTAGATAACTCAAATATGCAGAGACGATTACAACATTGTAAATAGGTAGGTAAGTCAAATATGGAGGCGAATACAAAGGACAATGATATTTTTTATTCCAACTTCGAACTTGGGACCTTCATTTTTTACTCCATCAACATCACGCCGGCTAATCAACGTTTTGCAGTTTTAAATGTGTTCAAGATAACCTCGCGTAATAAGCTGTGCGATAAACTCGTCACAAACGTACACGCTTATTGGAAAACTGTGTGTGATGTGTGCTGTATGCTCAGTGCAAGAGTGGCGTTGGACGTAAGCACTTTCAGACTTCAGTGCGTTGTGAAATTTTAAACGATGCTCAACTGTTTCTGTGCACGAAGACGCGGTGAGCATACACTTTTACAATGTTACAATCTTTTACAATGTGAAATATTAGAATACAGATAAGAAATGTGTAATAAATTGTGTCTGTGAAACTAAATATACGATAGTAGTTTTAAATTTGTGTCATAACGTTAAAATTTTTGATAGTAGTTTTAAATTTGTGTGTATTGACGTTGAGAATTTTTTAATTCGGGTACCTATATAGAATCAAATAGCTTATTATATATTATACCTTATGTTAAATGTAGTGTTTTACTGAATAATCGTGATGAGTGATAATGAAAATGTTATTGCATCGAAGTATGTTATCGAAGGTCCTATTGTGTGTATTGTGTTTTGGTGTCCCTAAAGGCTCCCCGTCGTCTCCGTAACTTTATGGACTGTCTAGTGATCGGTGTTTTTTAGCCTCGGAGCCAAGGACAGGAGAAAAGCGTCTAGCCTTCGTGGCTCAATGAGTTGTTGAGGGCATCCTAGGCCTAACAACTTAATTGCCTGCCAAAAATTATAATATAACTGATAGTACTTCCCCAGTGACGTTGAACGTAATTTTGTCTACAATAATTCTATGACTTCTAGAGAGTCAAAATAACCCGCATGTCGCTTCAGCCGCACGAACACGGCATATTAAGTGATTTCAACCGGTTTGTAACAAAAATAGACAAATGATTATAATATGTGATGGTTAAATTACACCAAAATATGCTGTCAAAATGTTATACAATTTTGATCTCAAATAATCGATTTTTTTTCTTCACGCAAAGAACAATTTTTTTATGGTATAAAGGGGCAAAAGAGGAGTCGGAGCCATTTTCATGACTACCGACGCCCATAGACATACGTATAAAGGCCATACAGATGCGCTGCCCTCCATTCTCCTCCTCCTGCATGGGCCACCGGCTACTTACACACCGCACGAAATGCGACAGCACAACTGCCACTTTACGCCTGTTGTACAATGTTCTTTATTGTTCAATATTTTTAATTTATTTCAGAACGAATTAGTTTCAATCGACTGTTACCTCGAAAATAGTATTGAAAATGTAAAAAAAAATATTAAGAAGCAGCATAGTTTCATGCATCGCCCTTTAATACGGTATCTACCAATCAACGGTTCTTAATCTCAATAATGACTGATCTGATAAGACTAGCAGGTCGCGCATCACGCATAAGAACGAATATAGAGTTTCGAAAATAGATCATTTTTAGGGTTCCGTACCCAAAGGGTAAAAACGGGACCCTATTACTAAGGCTCCGATGTCCGTCCGTCCGTCCGTCTGTCGCCAGGCTGTATCTCATGAACTATGATAGTTAGACAGTTGAAATTTTCACAGATGGTGTATTTCTGTTGCCCCTATAACAATAAGTACTAAAAATTAAATAATATGAATATTTAAGGGGGCCCCCATACAATAAACGTGATTTTTTTGCTCGTTTTTGCTGGATGTTGACAACGGCAACAGGTAGACACTTGAAATATTTACAGAATATTAAGTTAATATATAAACATTAATTAAATTAAAATAAAATAAATATTTATTTCCCATACAACAAACGTGATTTTTTTCGTCTTAATATACAGTGTAGTAGTAGTGTAAGTAGATAATGGTACGGAACCCTTCGTGCGCGAGTCCGACTCGCACTTGGCCGGTTTTTATTTTAGGATTATCTCAAAAGATACTTGGATCTTATCTAAAAAGAACTTCATTTCATAAACATCCGGGATGTAGTAGGTGGCCGGTATGTTATGCAGTGCGGTCGACCTTTAGATGTATCAATCTCCCGAGCTCAGCTATTGTGGTGTCAGCAGGAGAGCGAACATGAGCTGTTACGTCCGTGGGAAGTACGAGGCGTCGTGATCACCATGCCATAATTATGTGGCTTATATCATTTGTAAACTTTGATTATCATTAGCCATATTGGAGGTATTCGAAAGGCTGCATGTAAAAGGCAATGTTTTTTGTATAGGAAGGGTGAGCGTGATTTACCAAATTGTAATGATCACGTGACTGCTTGCGGGCCCAAATGTCAGCTGTGGAAGGCTGATGATTGACGCCGTCTGCATCTCTCATGGAATATGGAATTTGATGAGATGGTTTATTTCTTCTTGCCTCTGGTGAATAAGCTGTAGATTAAGCTGAGAAACCATCAAGATTCGGTTACCAACAATAACATTGTAGAACAGAGCCTAAAAAGTATTGATGGACTAGTCAGATATAGCCAAGGGTCGTTCTTTAGTCCTCTGCAAAGACGCTGCCACCTTGCTGCGGTGGGGCTGCTTGCTTGCCTCTGTGATCCCCAATGCTATGCCGGACAGGGCTCCCCTACTGAACAGGCTTCGGGAGAGAGGCTAGACTAAGGGCAACTTAACGGAGGCGTCTCCCACCTGTCCCTCTGAAGCAGCAGACGACGGACGACTGACGGGTCAGGGTGTATTCCCCTGCGTCAACAAAAAACATTAGTGCGCTGAAGGGGTTCTTGAATGAAAGCAGCTTTATTATTCTCGTTCCAAGATTACGGAAGAGCAAAGTACGTTACTACGTAGTGGACTTTCTGGTTGCGAGCTGGTCACCTTGTTGTCTTGCTAGGGCCTTCGTAGGAGACTCGAAAGTAGACTAAACAAGCTGTCATCGGATGACAGCCCCGTAAGCAAACTTCGACAGCTAATCGACATATGACAGATATATTATGGCTGTAATTTAATTCGATTCTTTTCGGTTTAATGTAATGCATTTGTTATTTTATTATATTACTAATCTTACGTAGTTTTACCGGAGTGAAAATGGTGTGGAAATGTCGGGACGAAATATACCTTATGGCCAATGCTAAGACATACCAAATAGAATATTCCATAAAAATCATTAAATAACTTTGACTACAAACACTGTGATACGAGATTCTTTATAATTTACTGAACATTTAGATATTAAATAAGGATAAAAAAATTCTACGTGTATAGAATTTTTTGTACAATAATTAACCATTTATACGAATTGTTTGTTTCTTATGACCTTCGAAGTTTATGTACCTTTTTTATCTTACATTTAAATTCCAGCGATGTCACGCTTGGCAACATCGTCTGTATGTTAATAAATAAAAAAAAAATGTTGAAAGTAAATCTTGCCTACAATAATGATGTTACAGTGTATGTTGACTAAAAATTGTAACCGGAGACATATAAACTTAGATAATTTGTATTCCTATTAACAGGAAAACTCGTGTAAAATGTCTGGAAAATTGTTCATATTTGTACAAATTTATATTTATTATCATCATTACAAATGCTTGTGAGGTAAAAAAACTGTAATGTGTTTCTGCTGTATCATTTATATTAATCGCACCGGTTTGAACTTTAAAGATTATTGACGCGATTAATCTTATAAATTGATGACGCCGCCTGCACGCACGAAAGAATAAAAATCTATTAAAATTATTGTCCATAAACCGATTTTACTGACAACAAACGTTTTTATCTCACTACATATAGGTAATTATGAATTGTAAAACAGCTTTGAGGATTGTTTCCCCGATCCCTCAAAACCACAAGGCAATTAACCGATCGGCGGTCTGTTCACTTGGCACAGTTAGCTGACCTCAGGAAGTTGCGGTGTGCAGTATATTGTTACTCTTAATCCTTTTGACCCGCATATTGACCGCAATCGCACGTACAGCCCCAACTCTTTCCATCAGCTTAAGCCAATTCCGCATTTCATTGTTTTATGCTATTGCTTGCGTTCAGCTTGAATTGTAATTCGTTTTTCGAGATTGCATGTTTCCTTTTGTCGAAGATTAATTAAATTTGGCCAGATTGGTCGAAGATTGAGATTGTTGGTCAGATTGGTATTTCATTTCGTCGAATATTAATTAACTAACATTTGCAAGACTGTAATTTCTTTTACTCCAGATTAACTGAAGGTGGCAAGATTGTTATTTCTTTTAGTCGAAGATTACCTAACTCGTTGGGTTTATACTTATTGTAGGGCTCTCATGATTGTCATTGTCACCTCCCAAGTCAAATATGCTTTTGCCTTTTTCATTACAAACACACGCTGATAAACAGTTTCCTTCCTCATTGGTCTTGTGGCAATTATTTTATTCATACTCTTAAATCTGGCGATGCACCTGTGAGGCCTCTGGTGTTGCAGATGTCTGTAGGCGTTAGTGATCAGCATCACGTGACCCGATTGCTCGTTTGTCGCTATACTATAAAAAATCTCATGTTAGGCCGAAATTGTTTTTTTTTTCTAATTTGCAAGACGGCGCATACGCCTCTTCAAGGCAATTTACTTTAGCTCTTATTTTATACCATGCATGATTTTTGTCAATCATGTTCGATTGACGTCCTATAATCTCATTGCAAAGATTCACATGTGCAATAATATGACGAGCGCAGTTTTTTATCGTATGTAATAGAGTTCGTCTTATGTAGAGAATAGAATTTGTCCAAAAGTACTGCACTAAAAATGCAATACTTTTGGACGAATTGGAGACCAAAGTTCTGCACTATAAGTGCCGCACTTCTGGACTAATAACTTTCTTCTTCGGATAATAACTTGCGATTCCTCGTACAACACTCACACTTAACCTCAGATAAGTCGACCTACAG
This sequence comes from Calycopis cecrops, assembly GCA_001625245.1. NCBI lineage: Eukaryota > Metazoa > Arthropoda > Insecta > Lepidoptera > Lycaenidae > Calycopis > Calycopis cecrops. The sequence continues at coordinate 115,596 of LUGF01041212.1, read as the reverse complement.
AAAGGTCAGTCGGATTCTCCGGTTTTATCTATTCAATTTATTGCTATACATATCTTGTTATTCTATTTTCTTTGAAAAACAAAGAATATCGTGGCATTTAGAATTTTGAAATTAATCAAAAATATACAAACATCAGGTAAGTTTTATATCTGCATTCGTTTTGGTTTTAATTTTAATATTCATGTTTTATGAATTGAAATATTTAAAAACACATTTCTATTAGACACAACAAATATATGGCTAGATATTTAAGAGAATGTCGATAAAACATCTGAGAAGTTCGGAAAAATGTTTGGAATTGCTTGTTTTGATACTGTACAATTGAAAATATTATAGAGGTAGAGCGAAGAAGATATGAAAAGAATAATTTTAAAGCATTTCAAATAGTAAAATTGTAATGTATGTCTGTCCCCAATCGGCTTTGCATTTATAAACCAAAATTCCTTTGACTCATATCAAGCAAATACAAGAGCACTTGAGCAAATAATGGCATGCACATAATGAATAGCCATTTAAACTAGCAACAATCGATGGTACGAATCGATTAAGTAATTTGCCGGACGATATTTGAGATAGCAATATTAATTTTCCCAACATGTATCTCGGAATTGCGACGCACACAGCGTGAACATGATTTCTATTGGAAATACGATTCTATTTGCTTTCACTGTGTACTCACTGTCGAATACATTCATTTTTTTGAAACGCCGTCTCTATTTAGTAAGCTAAATACAAATATTAGACGGTTTATCTTATTACCAGCACGAAATATTACCATTTTTATTCTGTGCTTCTTGTGGTAGACAGGTAGCATTAATCTACACTGTAGATCGATAGTTTTTTTTATTATTTGTTTTCAATGTTCCTCCAGCTTTGTTAAGTATTTTAAGTTATTTTAAGTTAAGTATATTACTGTGCCCTGCGGTGTCACTCGTATTCACTTACACTTTCAATTATTCAACCCCTTTTAAAAATCCTCTCTTAGCGAATTGTCTACGTTATAAAACCAGGCTACAAACTGGCGTACAAACATGTTACTTTACATATACGACAGATTGGCAGCACTCAGGATTCCGATCAACTTTATTCCTCCTCTGGGTGTACCCGATTAGTTACGTTGCTTTTACTCATTTTACAACATGTTCAACTCTTTATCAATTGCTCAACGTCTTATTGATTCCTGAACTGAATGAAAAGTGAAATCCTGATTTCCTGAAAATGCTCATTTGCAAGTGCTCTACTAAAAAAATAATCGTACACAGCTTGTTTCAAGCTGTCTATCATCTAATGACTTCTTAAGTGTACTCAAATGATAGACACTATAATAAAACTATTTTAACGGAAAGTAGGTACCCCAAGATTTTAATAATTTATGGCATCAGGACATCTGTCACCTCAGTCCCTCGTGACCGTAGTAGCTTTAAAGCTTCTGAAACTTCTGGATTGTAAAATACTTAAATAAACCGGGATAAAATCCGTTAAAATAGTTTTATTACTCTGTCTATCATCTGTTACTAAAATAGATGTAGGTATTTGGAATTGGTTGCGCAAGTTTTGTGACAACACATCGCGTTTGCACCTAAACTCCAAGTTAAATACACACTTGTATTTCACAGCCTGACCTTTGTTTGCTAGAGACGCGAACGAGCAGAGCAAACTCTCGAATTCGTGTGCAAGTACAAATGTAGTTCTCATGGACCGTTTTAACGCCATATTTGTGTTTGCAAACAAGTTTTATTTGCTTTTAGCATAGGAAATATAAATGGAGTAACGAATGAAATGTCTGGAGACAGAGAGAACTGAGAAATATTGGGATGAAAATACGTATAGATAAGATGACTTGTCGGTTTGTTTCGGTCCTTGTGTATCTAAATGGTAGTAAGATGCAAGCGGGAGCAGTGGTTAAAACTTAAGACCACCTTTCAAACTAATGTCCATACCCCAAGTGAGAGTATCGCGAAAGAATAGTAAAATATGACAGTAAAGGTCATTGGTCACTCTGTAACCTTATCTCATTGTTAGAATATAACGTTACCTTCCTTTCTGTAATTTAACACCGAAAAGGCGCTTTTAAATTTTGATACTGACCTTTCAATTCTTTACATAATAACACCAGAACATTAACGTACGTTAGTAGATAATGCACATCCAAATCAGCAAATTACTCAATACGTTCTTAAATTGCTTTCCCATATTGTTCTTTAACGCTATTTTCAGAGTTCGTGTATAGATTGTTGTATTTTTATGAGCAAACAATATTTGTTGCGAGTGCGCAATAGTTCTTTGTAAATTGCTGTCTGCGATGACCATAGGTTACGCTTTCTATCACAAAAGGTTAATATCCGTTACAGAAATTAAATTACTTTATAACTTTTTCATTTCTTAATATTGAAAGTTTCAAGATGAGATGATTGCTTTATTAATGTGCTTTAGTAATGAAGTTGTTGCCTCTGCTTATTACAGTTTTCTCTTTGATGTTCTTGTCAAATGAGATAATAAATGTGGGGTTTTTTACTGATTTTGTAAAGATGACATCGTGATGTTATTGAAATTAGTCCAATATGGTTGACTGATTTCATTCTCCAAGATTTACATTTATATATAAACACGATAAAATAGGTATTAAATCTATTTTGTGTAAATCTCACTGTAGTAGCTAGAATAGGTAGGACGGAAAGGTCGTCTTTTTATAGTATAGGAGGCAAACGCCTGATGTAAAGTTATCACCAACGCTCACAGATATTAGTAACGCCAGAGGAGTAACAGATGCGTTGCTGGCTCTTGAGAGAAGAAGAAACTTGGAATTTATTAGAAGATGTTCTTGTTAAATCTGATGGTGATGATGGTTAGATTTAATGACTTAATTCTTTGTTGATTTAAATTAAGATGTACGATATGTTCGTTCTTCTATCTACTACGCTATTTTTTCAGATGACTAACTTGTAGGCCTCGAAAGTTTCTGTAAAAGTAACTAGGCTGGCTCGCTAGATCGATGACTTAGGAACTCAAAAATTTTATATCATGGACAACTAAACTACTTTATTTTGAGAAATTATTTTATTATAATAAAGGTCATTATCCCTATGTAGTTGTAAATTGTAATCTCGTGCTATAATCTTATATGGACATTAAACTTAGTAATCGTGTATTTTTATATTGTATTGTAATCTGGTCTCAGGAGTAATAGTTTCTGGGTACGAGTTTCCAAGCATAAGTGTAAATCCTTGCAAAAATCTAAAAGCCTTGAAGCTGTCCTTATGCCAAATTAACTCTATTTCAACAATTTGTAGCGAAATATTTTTTTTATGTTTCAAATAGAAATAAAAAAAACTTTTTATAAATTAACTATTACATCTACCACTGCACCAGTTTAAAAAGACAAATAATATAATAAAAATGAAGTTGTAGTTAATGATGATAATGACTATTTACTTATCTAGATTTAGGATTATTAAGAGGTAGTTCCATGCTGCATGCATTCATGTAGCCTAATTGGGCCGGCATAACCGCGGAGGTACCTCTCGCTGACATTAAACAGGTAATTAAGTGGCAGCTGTGTTGTCACGTTTCGTGCGGTGTTTAAGTAGCCATTGGCTCATCGCGGGAGGAGAAGGAAGGGCAACGCATCTGTAAAACCTCTATGCGGATGTTTATGGGCGTCTTATTTGTCCCCTTATACTAAAAAAAGGGATAAATGGAAACTTTGAGTATTCACCTTCTTGAAAATCCTTACAAGAAATATTTCACGATGGCCGTCTCAATCATTTCCTTGTTTATTCCGTGCCAGGTGTTGCCAAGTACAATGTCGCCCCCTCGCTATGCGCCCCTTAATATTTATCACCAGCTTTACTGTGTTATGAATATTTTTAATTATATTGTCCACGTCACCGTTTATTCATATTAGCGAATTTAAAAAAAAAATACTATCAGTGAGAACAATCGATATTTTCTACACTGTTTGGTAAAGTACTTTGTAAAGAAACTGCGCTCTGGTGTAGTACATTCAGTCAAATTTTATGGGTACAAAAATGATCTTATGGCCCTTAAGCCTTAGTGAGACCCTTGCAGGGCCTGAGGCTGATGTTGGACCATTCGCTATTTGACTAAATACGAGGATTTTGTGGTTACAAGTTCAATTCGTTGTAACAAGAAAATATCATGTTATTTAATTTTGTGAATGTTTCACTAAATTGTGTGTGTCTAGATATTCAAGTCATCATAAAACATATCATCTCACAAACATTGTAATTTTAGACTTTTGAGTAGTCGTATACTGTCTGGTCGTATAAACTATAAGAGATAACTGAGGTAAGGTAATTATATTCTTACAAGCAATCCATCAAGATGGCGAGGTAGATAAGGTGTGCTATCGGCAAAACAGTAAATTTCCGAAGGCCTCTGCAGATATGATCGTAATTGACGATATTAAGATTGGGCCGGCCCGAGGCGGCCCCCGAAATAAATCTGATTGTAACATCACTGCAGATAAGACTGGCATTTAAGAATTTAATAAATGTATCCCATTTCGTAAGATGATGCGGCTTATGAAACCTTGCGGCTTCCTGTTCTGTTAAAGGGATGCGTATAAATATACTTGATGGGTTAATTTATCAGATGGTAGATGGAGCAGGTGACTTCATGATGGTTATTAATTATTTCTCTTTGAGATTATTCCATTTCTAGATTTGAGCATCAGTTTTTTACGTTTAATGTCATTTTTACGATAATGATATTATACTTAAAGAACTGACGCACAAAACTATGGCTATGACCATGAATAAGTATGGCAAGACACCTAAAAATGAAGGAGACGTGTCGCAAAAGGTTTAATTAGAACGTCAGTCAGACATCACGTTAAAAATTTACTCTCCTGGCCGTTACAGTACTTCACAGAAATTATCTCTGACGTACTCCTTTGCGATATACCTTATACTTTGACTGTACTTAATTATGCTAATATTGTTACATTAACATAAACCTTTGAAACGACATTGTAATTCCTTCGCGAAATATTCACCGCGCGCCATACTTGTCCTGGTTTATTTGATAAAGTCGGCCAGGGCGCGACGTACAGAATGCAGCTCAACAAACCCATGCTGAATACATTTCGTATTGATGTTCGCATCACTGGTGACCAACTGTACGTTATTAAACGATGCACAACCGAGTTGAAATGCCCGCGAATGTTTTTAAAGCTTGTAACATCATTTCATCTTTGTTACTCTTTCATTTTAGTTCTACTGTTGGTAAGAGACAGTTGAATCCCCAATTCAGAGATAACGATTAAATATTGAGGTCATATCCTGTTGAATATTCGCACACCAGATATGCTCGATGACACGATATGAGGATATACAGATTTTGTCATCCTTATTGTTATCATTAAAGAAATCAACAGAAGAGTACAAAAAAATTTGGAACTCTTTACTTGTGTCTGTGTTCAAATCGATGGTGAATAGGTTTCTTCTAGGCACGTGTGCTCCATCATCGTACACGTTGACACTTACCCACCAGGTGAGACAGTGGCCAGACAAAATAAAGTAAAAGAAAGAAAGTATCTTTTCGCTCCCCCAAAATTCTGCAATGATGGCTTCCTTATACCTAAACCTTATCAAAACATTTGTAGTTCTTACGTACCTACTGCTTTAATACGATTATTTCAAACCAATAATTTCCATCTGCAAAAACTTTTTCTTATAATGTTATGTCTTTACTTATTACTGCATAATATCAAAATTGCTTTCCTGTTAGTTTGTTGATCTTTTAAACAGGAAAATTCTTGAAGTAGAAGTCATAATATAGAAATCAAAAGTTGTTTTACTGGAAACCAATTGTGATACGAGATCAGTTTTACGACGCTAATAAAATGTACTATTTTTACACAACGTAATATAAACAAAATAAATAAGTCGTTAAACTGTCCACATTACTACGGTTGTTTTGTAGTTGCAATCTAGCGGGTTACATTCTGTATGCAATCTGATGAGACTGAAGATCTTCAAACCTTCGAACCTATTAGATACAGATCAGAATTCCGGTGCAGATTAGATAAGTAACTAACAACAGAGTAAGAGTACTACATTTGTGTTTTTAAACATTTTTAGCTTCTCTTAGAATAGCCAAATGCACGGAAATATTATTCTTTCACAATACTAATCGTTAGAAAAAGTTACTCTTAGACATTGTTTCTTAATTATAAAATACGTTAACTTATGAGATACCATTCGTTTTGTTAGTCTTACCAACATCGGTTAGTACATTGATTTATTTTTAAACTCCAAAACTGTAACAAAAACTTTGAAGTTGTTTAAATATATTTAAAGCTTTAGTAGCTGTTAGCGTTGTCCATAAATCACTATCCTCTAAGTGGGATATGTTCGTTTACTCGTATAACATGTGTTTTTTTCATTATCTTTGAATACGGAGCAAGCTAATGTAGTAACAATAATAGGTAATTTATAGATGATTTCAATGGTTTAGTTATTCCTTGTAATGATGTAATGACTCTCTTACGTTTTCATTGTTAATATTTTCAAAATAAAAATTTCCTATTGCATTTGTTAAGTTACTAATAGTAACATTAACATCGGGGTTTTTATTAATATAATAATTGTAAATATCCCGATTTACTTCAGGTTTTAACATTTGGATAATCATTCAACACTCACTACGCGTGTGAGTGTTCCAATGTGTGTCCTAAAGTCCCAATAAGCATATTTTCTCTTTAGCGGTTTAATTTGTGTGTCTGTTTTTTATTTCAAAGTTTGTTGTGGATAATATTAAGTACCTTGAAGCGTTGAAGACCGGTTTTTATATTAAATCGTAAATAAATAAAAATAAAATCTTTTGAACACCTTAAAAATATAATAATTCTTCAAATAAATAAATCTTTTTAACACAATAATCTGTAACGCCAGCGTATCGAGGATAAAGACAGCAAAATTGAAATTACAAAACAGTAAAGGTATTGGAGAGCCAGAGACCGTAGTCTTTAGGGACATAAAAATATAATAAACAAATTCAGACACGCTTATTGTGCGTCTCCTTTGTCACTCTTGTAGACAGCTAGGAGCTGTTCAGTAAATTAATATTCAAGACATACCATATGAACGTCCTCGGTGAAGGCTTCGCGCCAGCAAAGGCTATTGTTTCGAGTAATGTCTCGCGTTCGTTGTAAAAAGCTGCTATTTACGTCGAATAACAAGTGATGCCCCTGAAACCGGCTTTGCCACAGCAGAATGAACTTGTCACGAGATTCCCGGATACACGCACAGCTTCACGCATTGTGCTAGCATTACCAGACAAGATGGCAGGTATATATCACTTCTATTAATGGATACTACTACTATTCATGATAAACGTAAAAATTCAGTTAAAAATAATCCATGTTATTCATTTGATAATACCTAGGTACCTATTATGTAATTTTATAGACATACTAGCTGCGCCCCGCGGCTTCGCCCGCGTAAATTTCGATATCGTGGAAAATCATTCCATGGCATCCCTCAGGAACATTTTTTCGGGATAAAAAGTATCCTATGTTATTTCTAATACCTCCAGGAATATGTGTACAAAGTTTCATAATGATCGGTCTAGTAGTTTTGGCGTGAAAGCGTAACAAACAAACTTACATTCACATTTATAATATTAGTAGGGATCTATCAATAGCGAGGTGCAATTTAAATTGACGTAATGATCCATTTCTGGTTTTTGTTGATGTAACGCCATTAAAATCTTATTTTGGACCTGCATCATAAAATTAAACCCCGAAAGGAAGCAATAGAAATAAAACACTTAATTTTGGTGTGTAGAACTTAGTTTTATTTGGAAGATGGATGTCGTCCGTTGCATTCCGTTCACCGCAATTAGACCTCAAAGCTTTATATGCCGTCAAACTCTCTGTAACGATTAATAATCTAAATGAATAGCTTGCTAAACAGTAAAAGTCCTGTGATATTATATAAGATTTTTCGAAGCGTAACAAACTCTTCTATTCGACGGGAATTGGTTATAAGATCGTATTTGATGCGATAAAATACATAATACCAGACCCCATACCCTACTTTGCATTCTGCTTTACTATTACTTTCCTGCATACCACATTCATTATTAGCTTTGTATTTTATGTAAAATTAGATAGACATAATATTGTAATTACTTTTCGGATTTTAACACGGTGTAAATTAAAGGCCAAAATATATACCTTTGCCCAGTCCAGTCGGCTCGGGGCCACGGCTGGTGTGACCCAGTCGAAACGTCGGGCAAAGGTATATATTTTGGCCTTTAATTTTTACCGTGTTAAAACCCGAAAAGTAATTACAATATGCGTAATAAACACGAGTCTCAGACAAGTATTAGATAGACATATTTATTGATTTAAATTTAACTCTTCCACTAAGCGTTGCCATGTGCATCTGTATTGAAAACTTTGTGTAAAGTTTGTTTTACTTCTCCAGGCAGAAAAATAACAACGGTCCAACCGTTTTGTCAGGTGTAACAAACGCGGTTTTTTAAATTTATAGATTTTTCTGCATATAGAAAGACAAAGACGTGGAGATATTTATTATTGCTACGTTGAAGTTTGAACTACGTATTAAGTTATGCGAAAAAATGTAACCTTCACATTAGCTGTTGAAGTGCGAGGATCGTTTACGTAATATGAATAAAGCTGGTTTACATTAAAATGCAATCGTATACGCCGCTGATGTACAATGCGTGTGGCTCGATGAACCGGAATCCGATGTCGTACTACGGTCACATCTCACACACTACTTTTAGCAGCGGCAATCGGCGCTTTTGCGACTGCTGCATGCTGCATTGCGATTTGGCGACTTTCTGAGTTCAGTCGCAGTATCGGAATCGCGCGTTTTAGCGACGGTGACGCTACTCGATACACAACACTCGCCATCGCTATGCAACTAAACAACCCGCGTACTGGCCTTCTCTCGGTCCTCGAAGGGGCCCAGAGGTACCTGATCTGGGACATCCGTCCCCCTGCAGGTGGGACTTGCGACTAAATCGCCGAGCATGGCGTTTTTAAGTGTACGATGGGCAGCGTCTGGTCGCTGCAATTCAGCTTTTAAAAAGCGGCTATCCGTTGATCGCTGATGCTAAAAGTAACATGTGTGCAGTGGCCCTAAAATACAATTATATACGCCGCTGATGTTGAATGCGTGTGGCTCGACGGACCGGAATCCGGTGTCGAACTACGTGTTAATGAGGAGGAAGCGGCGGCTCAGCCGACGGCTACGTTGACTTTTGAACTCGCCTGCTGAATTTTAACGACATTGTCTTCTATTTTGAGAACCATGTTGTTTGTATCTCACTAAACAATCGATTTTGTTTGTCAATTATTTTGTTAAACATTATATTTGTTTAAAGCTATTATAACTAAGCTAATATGCAATGAAATTTGAAAAATATGAAGCTAAAATTTAAAATTTTTTACACTAACATATGAAATCTTTTAATTAGTATTCAACATTCAACAGTTGCAAGAAAACCTAGTTTAGGAAAGCGTCCTGGATAAAAAGTACCTACACCCGATACCTATCTCACGTCTTTGTTACATTACTCACATGTTCAAGAATGTTAATGAAGAGAATCACAATCTCTTTACTCCCATTCTTTGGTCGTGCAAATTTTAGAAAATTAAGTTCTTAGGAAATTAGCAATATAAAAAGCTCAGCTCGGTGGCATTCTATTATTATGATATGGCTAACTACTGGTTAGCCTTTTTCTGTTTGTCTGATTTAAAACAGTTTTATATTTATCGAATTTCACTAATTTATCTCCTCTATTTAAAATCATTTATTTATTAAATTTCGTTAACACGTGCTTTGCGAAACATTTTCTAGTTATAATTAGGCCTTGATAAGGTTCTGACCTTCACCCACTATTCTACGGTTCTACGGTTTGTTTTACAATGTGTTCTACAAACACCTACAGCCTTACATTTTTTATGATGGATTGTTTATGCAACGCCTACACTAGCGACGATACTGGACAGGCGTGGCTGAAGTTAAGTCATCGTACCATATTCTGGGGTCGTTTAAAATCGCGTGACTTGTGCCTTACCGTTGAGCACTAAATCAATACTTGTGTGCTGAATGGCTCATATTCGCAATTCTATAGGATAACTTCTATTCGTTATTTACATTCATGAAATAACTTGTGACCATTTGTATGCTTCGTTCATTTGTTCGATAGTTCTTTTCTTGAATGTTTGAGATTATGTTGCTGTGTTTGCTCGTATTTCCCCGCAGTAAGATAAAATGGAGTTTAGACGAGAAACCCTATCTATGGCCCCATTGGTTTATTGTCTAATTACTTATCCATCCTCTCAAAGATATGGGGTTAGGTGCGTGTAGTAAAAATGTGATCGAGGATCGACGATGTTTTTGGAAGAAAGCCTACCTTAATTTTTTATAGTATATAGGAGCAAACGAGCGATCGAAGCCATTTACCGACGCGACGCTCATAGACATCTTCGCCGGTATCGTGTAAGCGAGAAATAATTGAATATCATTGATAATAACGATAGAACACAGGCGGATGCTAACGACATTGAATCATTATGTTCCTACGTCACAGTCTGTAATCAATCATAAAAACTTCGTTCGGAGGATTCTAAATCATCGTTTGAAAGAACATTAATAGTATTTGTGTAAGTAGCCGGTGTCCCATGGAGGTGGAAGCAGGAAGGTTGGCAATGCAACTGTTTAAACTCTATGCGGATGTCTATGGGCGTCGGTCATGAAAATGGCTCCGACTGCTTGCCCCCTTATACAAAAAAAATCAATCAACATTGTATGGCTATTATTTTGAATTTCTTGTTATAGGAAATGCAACTTGTTTTAATATTCTGTTATTTTTTTCCTGCACCATCGCGCCAGCATGGTAGAGTCGCGACTTGGAAAGTGCACCTATCCTCCTATAAAATGGTGTATAATTAAGCTGACATGTGATGTCCGTGGTCAATGAAGTGGTTTAATAACAAGCGTGTGGGTATACTCGCATCCGCTCGCCGCTTGGATACGAGTGAATTGTGTTTAACGTTGTAACTGTTTAGGCGCGCGACTCAATGGAAGCTTTTCAAGCAAATATTACGTAATTTGTAGGTTTGTTCAGTATCATCATCAGACAAAAGACGGTCACTGCTGGACATAGGCCTCTCCTATATTGCCTCCTTCGGCTTCCCCGTAGGCTACCTTGTAACGTTTATAGTTATATTATAAGTTAATAATGTTTTATAGGTAACGTTATAATTATTTTTTTTATGTTTATATTTATGATGTAGAAATTTAATTAAAGAGAGGGATATAATTAAAACTAGATATTAGAATGACCATATATTATTAAGAAATATAGCTCCTTGCATATCATGCACATTTACCATTAATTGTTTTTTTTATAAGATTACAATACAAATACAATTTGTTTATTTTTGTTGTAAAAGTTTAAGTTAATGAACCTAGCCACCAAAGGAAGGATTCCCCAAAAAAACTTAAACCGAACTTACATAAATTCACAAAATAATAAAAAAATCACTAGGGTGTGGGTTATCTGTTTGGTTTTCAAATAATTATATCTGGGAAGTTACAAGCAAAACTATTAAGAATTTACAGCTCTTAATGCATATAAATTATATATAAATACTAATATTTAATTGAGTAAATAAATTTTGACTCAGTTCTGTGTGTAGGTACCAGCTTGGTCAGGTATAAATCTTCTTCAATAGGTTAACCGTCGAATTAATCCTTTTCCAAAGTAATGGGTTATCAGAGGTGACCAGCCCAGTGGCAATTTTCCGCTGGGTATTATTTAAGAATTGGGCACAATTCAAGGTTATTCAATGCCAGGAGCCATTGAGTTTGCTGAACTTTTTTTTAATTTTTATTATGCGGTTAATAACTAAGGTATGAAGGAGTCATATACTCTGGAATAGAAAATATAACACATGTTACCTTATTAGACCACACCACGTGGCGATATCCTAACATTACATTTATAATTAAATTTGGAATGTTTTACTATATGTAATAACTACAGCTGCTAATTACAAATAAATTTATAAAAGGTTTGACATGAAAATGCTAACCTCAATGACATGTGCTTCGAAGTGTGTTGTAAAAAGAATCTAATAGTATTTAATAATAGTTGCTATACGCAATACTAAGAATTATAATTTAACTAATAATAGTTTCAACAATTAACAAGTAATAAAGTATTACAAAAAGTTTTACAACCTACTACCAAAATTTGACACGTGTTCATATTTAGTGAATTAAGAAATATATTCATACATACCCTTCAAATATATGGCCAGCCTCTTTATTTATTTGTTTTCTTTTTAAATTAAATAATTAATCATAATTTTAATTTGATCTCATGTGACACCAATTGTGAGATCCTTGCTTGAAAGCGAAAAATCCAAATCCACGTCTGAAGCCATTTCCGACGCACGGCGGAAAAAGAGATGTCACAATTTGACATTTGTCAATGTGTCATCCTTTATATTTTTTTTTAACAGCCCTAGGCAAAACACTTGTTACAACCTGAACCTTTACAAATAGCGACAGTATAGCCAGTACTTCACGGCTCCTGGGTCATACATTCCATATTAAGCAGTGGAACTACTAAAATATCGCCTATTTCCAATTGGATTGCTGTGGTACCCGATATTTTTCAAATACGTTTTATTATGACATATCATTTCAGAGTCATTTCAATATTCCGAAGGCCATGCAAATAATGTCGCGCACACACCTTTTACAATTTTGTAACCAAACATCTCTGTGTTAGTGTGATTATACGATATTGCCTTTACAGTAGGTATTAGAAATTGAATTCCGAACTAAACATTTTTATTTTAAATGCTGCTTGATATGACTTGGATTGTAAAACAAGTCTCGTTTAGTGCCAACCTTCAAGACAAAGATACATCCCAACATACACTTACAAATACTCTACATCTTAGTTCCGATTCGTGACTTGGACGATTTGCTATCGTCAGGATGAAAAAACCACGAACATTGTTCATTACTAATTGGACATCAAAGTAAATTACCTTTTAAACAATATTTAGTTAAGATGGAAAAATAGCAAAACTAATTTCGGACGCGGTCTATAGGATACCTATACGTAATTATCATAAATCATATTATCTGTAAAGACTGAATATTAAGAAACAGATTTGTATTGACTCTTCCGTGATGAAGACATGTTCATATAATGTAGAATTTGATGACACTGTTTTTAGCACACCTACTAACATTTACCAGTTTATTATTACTATTGCGTGTATTAAACTAATTATATTCAACTACATAATTTAGGTACCTAATACTAAGTATTGCATATGACTCCGTTTGCGTGTAGGTACTTCACAATAACCCCACATAGTGATAAGAAAATACTTTTTACTAGAATGTATTGCATCTGTTCTCCAGACAGCCAGTTCATGGCCTATTTATGCGCAAAATGTCAGCTAAATCCATTCACCAACCTTTCACGTTTATTAATAGATATAGTGTAGACTTGTCGGTCTCTTTAGGAGCTCAGAATATGGGTGATGAAGGTGATGGGTTCTAGGCTAGGATAGACAGTGTCTGAAAATAGGAAACTGAACCATGATACTCATATAAATATAGTCATATATATATACAGTAGGACTAGTATATAATATCTATTATGCTAAGAGGTAGTGTATATTATAGTAAGAGGTAGTGCCACGCTACAGGCATGCATGTAGCCAAATTGCCTCCCACTAGCTTACACGAGACCGGCGTAAAGTGTCAGCTCGCTGTCGCGTTTCGTGTGGTGTGTAAGTAGCCGGTGGCCCATGGAGGGGGGAGGAAGGGGGGGCAATGCATCTGTGTATAAACTATGCGGATGTCTATGGGCGTCGGTAGTCATGAAAATGGCTCCGACTGCTCGTTTGCCACCTTATACTAAAAAAAAAAAACAATAATAATGCGCTCCGCGGTTTCACCCGCGTAAATTTCAATCCCGCGGAAAATAGAAAATCACCCCATGGCATCCTCTAGGAATAATTTTTCTGCATGAAATCTGTTCTAAAACTAACGAAACCTGCTCTCTATGTGAGTGCCAAATTTCATGAAAATCGGTTCAGCAGTTTTTGCGTGAAGGAGTAACAAACAAATAAACACAAACATACATACAACTTTCGCATTTATAATATTTGTCTAGGAGTAGGACTTAGCAATAGCCGGGAACATATTGATAACCAGATAAGTTCTGTAGCGAGTCAATGCTCGTGATGAAGTATGTTTTCTAAATCAGTTGCTAAATAAAACAATCTTACACAGGCGGTAAGCCACCATTACCATGTTTCATCACTACACTCTGGACCCAGTGCTGGCCGTCAATAATGTTGATACGCCTTGTAGGACAAGTGTTGTTACACGGCGACAATCTTAACAACTATTACCAGACTTACCTGGTGGTAATTGGCTGAGCGCATGCACACCTAAATCTCAAAATGTCGAAATCTAACAGACATGAAATCTTACCAATTGCAACAGCATGCACTGGAGCCAAAGTTGACAGTTTCGACACTTAGCCAAATATTTCGTGTAACACAATAGTCCTTGATATAACCACAGACTCGGGTGCGTTGTATCGCTACAAATTGTGTTTATTGCACATTATTCCAACAAATTGATCTGGAACTGGCCGTGTCGAATCACTGATTCCGATAGATACCATAACTCAGTTACGGTATTTACGTATTTGCCGGAATCACCCAACATATCAGAACTTGGTATTTTTGTTGTGGAACTGGTATCGTTTGTGGTATCTATTCATTCGGATACACAATTGACAATATAATCACGCCTATAGCCTACGAAGGATGCCATGTGCTACGATCGTTCACACTATTAAGTAATTTAACGAACTAATATAAACAATTAATATCTATTTATTGCCGGAAACAAGAAGAAAATAATTCATAAAATCTGTTCTCAGTTTTTACACGATAAAATTAAACTCAACAGGTTATTGTGTTTCCTACGAAAACATACTGAGAAACGAAAATTTATTTCCAGTCTCGGATTTCACATAACAATACGACATTAAGATATAACTTTAACAGCTGCCGGTTTCAATAAATGTCGTACGGAAGTCTATTGTATTAGGAGATATAGTATAAATAAGAAGTTGTTGATATTTATAATATAATGCTGATTTCATTTCGAGGACGGTAACTCTTCGTTGTTATCGTTGATAAAGAGCGCCAGGAATTGTTGTCTGAAACGCATCGGACTTTATGACAAAGATATGGTGTTTTTAAAGGAGTGTATATTGACACACACATAGGTAAACTGTATTTCACGACCATTCTTAATTTTCTAATTCCATATTTTTCAGGTAAACGACCAAAGGAATCAAAACATTCGCCCAAGTCTTCCCGATCGGCGTCGCCGGATTCAGGACCGGCCTCACCCACAGACAGCGACACATACCAGCCAATCTCAAGGACTCCACCTTCATCTCGAGTAGAGCTCCCGCCCTCACCTCCCGTACCCACAACTCCCAAAGAACCAGTCGCCCCTGAGCCGTCAGGAAACGTATCTCTTTCGCCATGTCCCGTGTGTTCGCGAACCTTTGTGCCACAATCTCTCTCCAAACATGTCAAGATTTGCGAAAAAATGACTGTGAAGAAACGAAAAACATTCGACTCTTCGCGACAAAGGCGCGAAGGTAATTCATTTTTAGTTGTTTCTTTTCATTTTATATTATTATTGATAATGGTGATCGTGAATCGTTTTGTAATTGTCGTAACCTGGTTTATAAGATTGACTATTCCATAGATTTTGGGATATTTAAGAAAACATTTTGGCCAGTAAATAATTGTGCAAAACTGAAGGTACATATATGATCGACTAGGTTCGGTTTTTTAAGGTGGACTAGCTGATAAAAAATGGAATTCATAAATATCTAAAATATAAAACTTAATAATAGAGACAACGCTCTACATAGCTCGTCTCAAACCAATTTCCCTCTCGCTCTACATACTTTACTTACCGCGTGTACTATCAATATTGTATCTTCTTTATACATTTGTAAGTTTTAATTTGATTTTGTTTTATCGGTAAGGGCTGACATCAAACGGTAGATCTGGTGAGTGGGTAAACTATTTACGTGACGTTAAGCATTGCCAATTTAACTGCGAATGTACTAACACTCATTGCATTATTCATGTAACATGGATCTAATAAAACCAGGGTGATAGATGATACACACTTGGAATTCTATACTTGCTGATAACGGTATATTAGAAAGCCATGCTTGTACTTTTTGTCGTATTTTCCTTGTAACAGGTATCTTAATTGCCTATTTCTGCCTTCGTTTTTTCTGCGATATTCTTTTTTTTTTACATATAAAGGACTTATTATATTTAGTTATCTAGAATGCTTGAAAATAAATTATTATAAACTATGCTGCCTTCTAGGTACTTGATTTGCGGTAGAGTTTTCCTAGTTTGAATGTGACTGTAGACCAATATTTTATTGTTGGCAAACTTTACATTTTTACCATTGACTTTAATGTTTCGGAAATATTTATATTAAACTTATCTAATAATAACGTTTACATAGTCTTAGCCCTCTTTATTGCTTAAATTAGGCTTGTCTCAATATATGTCCATTATCATCAAAAGATCCCCATAATATTCTCTAGTTAACTACCTGGCTGGCTATCCCGAGCATAATTTCTCGTGTTTTACCTGTTTAGTTCATAAGTTAATTGTGCCAAAATGCAAATGTTATCCCCTCTATTTTCTAGGCTCCCATAACCACTAATTATACATTCAACCTAACCTCAGGAATTACATAATGCTAGTAAACGCATAACAAACATAATACCAAGGTCATGCTATTTGAAACCGAATACGACTCTAACGCCTAATGTTAGTATGCAAATATTATTGTTCTCCTGGTGCATTTTGTATGTCTTAACATGATTGCTGTAAGGTTCATTATTGCAAGCGTATTGTGTCGTCCGGATACGCCTACGATCACATCTTAACCTCAGCATTAAGCAAATGAATCATATCAGTATAGCACGATACTATTGGCACCACGATGCACGTATTTTCTGTTTCGTCCTGTCAAAGGTTAAACACCATTCAGTCTGTACACGGCATACTCAAAATTGCAGGCACGGACTTAGAACAATACTTGCCAAAGAATTTCGGTCTTCCAGAAAACAGCCCATTCCATGAGAAGAGCCCGCCGAATGTGGAGAAAGCAACGCCGAAGCCTAAGGTCCATTCTGTGCGCAGTTCCATCATGAAGGTACAGTATAGTGATTACAATACTTAATATTTAGGTAAATTGTATAGATAATTATGATACCCTTAATTTCGTAATTCCCAAGATTTACTAATTGGTGGTGATATTTTCAAAGGCAACATGCAATTTTGTGGTTTTGGAACCCGAATAGTATTTGCTAAGTACGAGATCAGAACATTGTATACATTTGTTTTACTTACTTTGGTTTGGAATGCCCAAAGCATTCCAAAACTAAGCAACAAACAAACTCCAAAATTTTTACCAAATTGTAAGCTCAATTTGAGTGTGAGTGAATTTCGTGTGTAGCAAATGTGCAATGTACCTACTTAAGGCGAAATGGGCTCCAAATTTGTCAATCCGTGCTCACGTATATTCAAAACGTAACCTTTAAAAACTATTGTTTATCATATTTTTTTTAGCTGTGGTTAATGTTTAACAAAATACGGCATAGTTCTTAGGGCGTCGAAACACGATTAAAGAATTTTGCCTCGATAGAAAAAAATCGTAAACTTTAATGAAAAAACACTATTTCTGACGTTTCCATCAATTTTTAAATCCAAACTATTCAATAACTATCAAAGTTATATTCACAACTAAAATATGTATCTATTCCCAATAAGTAATCGAAGAAATTTTAGTTGTCACTTTTTTAAATAAGCGTATGGTTAATTTTATAAAATAATATTAATCTAAATATTGTCGCTATTTTCGTGCGCCGTCCACGCAAAATTAACTAGGCGGATCGCATTTGGGACCTATAGCGCCTTAAGGACCCAGACAGAAGACCCCACTCTTCCTCTGTCTATAGCAGTGGTTCTTAACCTTTAAGTCCTGAGGGACCATTTCAAATTTTCGTTATGCCGCGTACCATCCAGGTGCTTTATTGATCTGGAGGTAATAATGTTAAAGACAACGCGCTCGGGTAAAGTTGTGTTGACTCTTGTTGTTTGTCATTTATTTATTGGCATGGTTCGCGGACCACTTGAGAAGCTTCCAGGGATCAGGGTTCGCGAACCACAGGTTAAGAACCACTGCCCTATGGAAATCGGAACTCTTTGAATTAGCGTGAGGGTTTCAAATTTGATTGAGTATTTAGAACAAAAGCGAGGTCGCTTACTTCGGCAGTCGAGCCCTTGGAGGTGTCGTTAATGTTGTAATTGTGTAATTGCGTGTTTCTAAACTCTTACAACAAATTGTTACGTATATTGGTAACAAGCTGGTGCCCGCGACTTCGTTTGCGTAGCGTAGTGATATTATAATCAAATTAATTTGTTATTGTTTGCTTGCAGCGTGCTGAAATTCGGATTTCCCGTAGAATGAGCGATTTTAGCGCAGTAAAAAGTGTTTTTGATGTTGACCAGGCTTAATATCTATACACCACAAAAAGTTTTATTCGAATCCGTCCAGTAGTTTCGGAGATTAGCCCTAACAAACAGACAAATATTGAAAAGTGTTCTAATACTATTTTAACATCGCCCCCAATTTGTTTTTCGTAAATATATTCAATGTTTTACTTATACTTACTTATATACTACTTATACTTACCAACATTGCCGTACACAACACATAAATCAAAGGAAGTAATTATATGGCGATCACACTTAGGTACGTGAAGACTTGATTTACGTCCATAGTAGACATGTCCAACATGTTTTATAATAATTACTAATTGTTCCTAGACTTCTTCATTTTGCAGCAGTTACCTACATGTAGTCTTGATTGTAAATTACAAACTATGTAAATGCAATATTTGTTATATTACTGCCTGATACTGCGGCAAGTTCTAGGGCTGCTAAAATGTGTTTTTGCTATAGCTTCTTATTGCCCAGTAGTGAATTCCAAGCAGTAACAGAAAATGCTGTTTTTGCTATAGTATTAAAGACCAATTTGAGTACAAGCCTTCTTCAGCAACAGATTTGTAGAAATATATTCTCCATTCTTTTTTGAGGAAGAGGAAGAGTCGAATTAGGCCGGTCCGACCGGAAAGCTTATCGGTCACATTATACCGTGTGAGTGAAGTGACATCTACGCTGTCAAGTTTTCAGTGGACCCTTGGAAGGGTGGCAGGAATGAGGGCCTCTGCATAATGATTATTTGGGTGTCTATGAGCATCGGTAGTCATCAAAAAGTTCCGGCTGTTTGATTGCCTTATAGGGGCATGAATATTGCTACAATGAATGCTAGCGAATAGCATTAATTATTAGATACATCAAACTTACATTAGTGTGTGTTACTCAAGTGTGTGTGATGCCAGCAATATTCATGCCCCTATAGCCTCCTTGTACTATAAAAATACCACTCAGTAGTTCCAAAAATAAAGGTGGTCTAGGGGAAATGAGAACTAACCGCGAACATCCGTCGTTTAAGATTTATAAGGTATCTCGCCGAACGCGGTCCAGAATATCAATTTCACCTTCAGTAATAAAGGTGGCATGGAGGGAGGAGGAGAAAGGAGGGCAACGCATCTGTATAACCTATATGCGGATGTCTATGGGCGTCGGTAGTCATGAGAATGGCTCCGATTTTTTGTATGCAAGAATAGTAAATCTTTTAGGTTACGTCCTCAGCATACGACTCGTTTAACTCCTACCCACCTAGCGAGTATCTAAATGAAAGGAAAGCTTTTAAATATTCTCGAACTGGCCGTGATTAGCGCTATGATAACTGCTAGGTTACAAGACTTAGCACAAATAGCCACTTATAGTGCGGACGTGGCCTTATACAGTATCTTCGAAACATTGTTCATACCAGAATATAGGGACTGTAGTTGTCCGTGAACCGTATGATGGCTACCGATGATTATATCTCAGCATTGACGCGTTAGTCCTTCATCTCATTCAATGGCCTAAGTTTCCTCACATACCGCATGAAACGCGACAGCTTAGACGCAGTTCACGGCGTTGACATGAGGCCCGCTGAGTTTGTTTCGCCGGTTCTTCTCAGGACAGGGCTAGGGTTGACCCGGTGGTAGATTTAATTGTAGACGTTCAAAAAGTAATTCCTGTAATTCTATTTTGAATAAAAACTTTATTTCTTTATTTCTTTCTTTCTTTCTTACATGTGACAGGGTATAACTTCTCCGATCGTATCAGCCCAATGCTGCAGTTAAGCATGTCGCTATGTTTTTTAATGTTTCTTCCAGCCGTCAGCCGATCTCCAGAAATGCCCACACTGCGCCCGCGCGTTCGGCTTGCGCGCGTTCGAACGCCACGTGGAGTGGTGCGCGGACAAGGCGAAGATACTGCCCGCGGGGCCCGCGCAGCCGCCGCAGCACATCGCCAACGCGAAGCAGCGGCTGAACGCACGCACGCAATACAAGGCGCCGCCCGTACGCGTCAGCAGACGGTGCGTAATCAGCCGGAATACTACTGCTAGACATAGGCCTTCCCCATAGAACGCCATAGGATACGGTCACCAGCCACTTGCACCCTGGCACACACATGAGGGTTACTTGAATTGGATAAAAACTATCCTATGTGGAATAGTTTTTATCCCGAAAAAATGTCTCTATGGAATGCCATGGGATGATTTTCTATTTTCCACGGGATCGAATTTTACGCGTGTAAAACCGCGGGGCGCACCAAGTAGCAATATACAAGAGTGATAAAAGCGAGAGGCATTAAATTAAACCACATATACTTTAAGTGCTTACAGTTACTTCGAAACTATTAAAAAAAAGTTTACGACAAAAATACTTTTTTCAAACAAGTTAAATAGCGAAAATATGCAATCATGCTTTGTACCGGCGCGTACGGCGAATGGCAACCGTACGGGGTGAATGACCTCGACCGGCCCATACTCGCTATCAGCTGACGTATAGCCTGAGCGAAATGAGAAAAATTTTTAAAAAATTCCTGTGGCTAAACTATTGCTCCAATTGATCTGATTTTTGTTGTGTGGCCTGGAAATTATACACTAAACATGTGGTTTTATTTAATGCCTCTCACTTCTATCAACCTTGTATATTTCAAAAGAATTCCACCGACAAGAGCTATGCTCTTAAAATAACAAAGTTTGATGCTCATGGCAGTGATCCATGGCACTCTTTAGAGGAGGTTTATCACTGGACATGGCCACCCCTAAAATGTGCTGTAAGTACACCAACACTACTAGTAGTTGCTTAACAAATATCACACTCGAATTAAAAATATTACTTATCAACAAAATCATAGAAACTAATTTTGATACTGCAAGTGGGAAGTTCGGCTTAATGGTTGAACATCGGGATGACCTCATAATACAAAAATGGCATTTACGTGTAATTTGAGTTCATTATCCAATGAGTCTCATTTAACACCCTCGTCCCTTTATGTAAAGTTCATAAAATTATTATCTTCCATAGCTCGTCTCTGTCACGAGATAAGTCTTCAAACAGCAGGTCAGCTTCGGTAGAGTCCACACGCGTCACCTCGCCTCTGCTGCCTCGAGACTGCGGCGATTACAGAACTGGACGTTCCAGAGCCTCAGGTAGACAAATATTCTGTTTAAAGGGTAAGGGATTGTAGACGAATCGGGCCAGACCGACGATGTACATACGTTGTACTTTAGTACCACAATAACTTTCTTTGACAAATAAAACCAATAATATGGAATAGAAAGGTACTAAGTGTATATGTATTGTTCATGATTGTACTTCCCGCAGAGTCACTTTCAAATCGGCATAAAGTGAGGGCTATGCTAGCGCTTTCCATACGTTACTGATTTCATATTGCCCCCAGGAGTTCAACTGGTTAGCTGGCGGGTTCAACTGCATTTATTTTTATGCGAATCTCGTCCTATGACCCGACTGCTATATCTCTTAAGCAAATAAATTATATGTCCTTGCTTATTAATTTTACAGAATCAGGATCAAGTAATGACTGCAATGATGAGAACTCACCACATATTCCTGTCATTCGAAACTTAAGAACAGTTCATCAAAATTCATCAGGCGACGCAAACGTTAAAGCAAGGCAAGCGAGGCTTGCGAGAGATCTCAGTAATTCAAGGTAATTTTTAAGACTTAGTTTCTTTGTTGTAGCAAATAAGGGGAAAGGAAGGAAAAAAGTAGACATATTATACGTTAATGTTCTTTTTTTAATTTGGCATACAAAAGAATATATCTATCGTTCCTGTCTCCTTGTTTGTAATTCATATCCCTATCTCAAATATCCTTCCTTTCCCTTCCCATAGACCTAAAGAAGAAATCCAAGCATCCCCTGTCCAACAATCTTCTGCGGTTAATACTGGTAAACCTGAAAATTATCGAAAAACAAAAGCTAATTTGAAAAAGCGACAATTACAAAAACTGGAAGAAATCGCCAATAAATACAAAGAAAAAGAAAATGTCAAAAATGAGCAGTCTAGAAAGACCTTGTCAGCAAAAAGTCAAATACCTCTTATAAAAAAAGGCTTAGTAAAGGAAAAAAGTAATAAAAAAATAGCAGTACGTAGTGAAACCAGTTCAGAAGTTGTTGCAGAAGTTATAAAACAAAAAAATCAAGTGAAGAGAAAAAATAAAGAAAATGCCATTAGCTCAGATAGCCTCGATGAACCTAATTCAAACTTAAATAAAAATGTTTTATCAGTTGGTATAAACACAGAATTACATTGTCCGTGTGTACCCTGTGTTATACACAAAAGCAGTGAATCTGTTTCAGCTAAAACAAGGAAGAAGAAAAATAGTACTACAGTAAAGGATAAAAAAATATCTTTTGATGAAAATCCTCAAGTACTGTTGTTATACAAAAATCCCAACATGAATTTATGTGAAAGCCAAGCAAATGTTAGTGAAAGCAATATAACAAGTGTTACGACGTACAAAACAGAACAAGGGCCCAACAAAATGAAAAATGTTAATTATGCGATAAATTATGGTGAAATGGATTTCAACAAAAATATGGAATTAGACAACACAAATTCTACACACATTGAAGATGTTTCTAATGACGCTTTATCAAAAGAAAACTTTAATGACAGTTACGAAGCTACTCTCAACTACTTAGAAAAACATTCTGAAACACAGGATGTAAAACTGAATGATACAAATTTACACATTGAAAATAGATTTAATGTCCAAGCTAGTGCAAAGGAAAAATTTGAAAAGAATTGTGATGCTAATGAAGAGAGTTATGAAGATTCCTTAAATCATTTTGATCATTATGAGAACAATAACAATCTTGACAGTCGACACGGAAGTAGTGACACATATACCAAATTTGCTGAAGATCCCGCTGACTTAGAAGAATTTTTTACGATAACTGACAAAATGATCTGTGAACAAAACAAAATAAAGAGCGAATCAAAGTTTGAAAATGAAATTATTGGAAATCTTCACACTCCGCAATCCGATTCTTTAGAAACTTTAAATGATGATAAAATGTTGAAAGATAAACTAGAAACTACTAACTTACAACATGCAAGTGGGTTAAACAAATTGAAAAGTGATTTTAATGATCTAATACAAGAGGTGAATTGCATTGAAAATAAAGCTGCTAAAGTCAAAAAAGATAAGGAACGTAATGAACTGCATGAAGAAATGTGTAATCTGGAGCACATTACTAGTGATTTTAATGATCTTATACAAGAGACGAATTGCAATGAAAATAAAGCTGCTAAAGGCAAAAAAGATAAGGAACATAATGAACCGCATAAAGAAGTTTGTAATCTGGAGCACATTACTATATATGAGGTTAAAAATAATAAATCGGATTCTTCAAAAGATATTACAATAGAAAACATTAAACTACCATCAATAACAGATACAAAGAACAGTGTCACACAGCCATCTAATAATAAAAAGAAAAAATCTAATAAAGGAAACAAAAAAATGATCAATCAACAAATTCGCGATTACAAAAATTACCAAACCTTTATTATTAACAATCACGAAGATACAAACGAAAGTTATGACGAAGCGCCTCCTCTCAAGCTACCACGTATTGAAAATACCAGGTCAAATATATAGTTATACGTATAATTATTAATTACTAATCATTTTAACTTTCAGATATATTTTTTTCAATTTTCCTTGAAGACCTTCAAAGCGTTAAACTTGCTGACTTTGACATCTCATGTGACAAATGAATTTATATTGATGTTTACGTTAGAGTAAAAATTGTAAATCACTTTAGCTTCGGTTATATGTTTCATATTTACGATACTTTCAATAATTTAAAGTTATATATGTCCTTATAGCGTTGCTAATGGTTACGCGATGCTTTAATAAGTTATATTCTCTACGCATTTTTTCAGGCTTGATGATAATTATGACCCCTTCGTATCAGCTGCTAGACAAATGAAGGAACTTATGTCTTCTGATAAAAATATTCCTAAAAAATCCATCAACATATCCAAAGACCACAACCGAACCTTACCAAATTTAAAACAAGCAAAAGAAAAACATGCTTTATCCCTATCCCAACCCCGTCCTGAAAATATGAAAATGATGAAAGATACCATCAACAAAACGTACCAAAAAACACCGACCTTACAGAGAATGAAATCTTTCGGTAGTTCTAACATTGAGAACAATAATAGTTTCGGCGGTAGATGTAGTTCTTTCAGAATAAACAGAAACGATAAAAAGCCTAGTCAAAAACTTAATTCCACATTCACTAAAGCTAGCAAAGAAAATATAAACACCCCTGATAAAACGTATTTTAATCGCAATAATTCCATGAATAGATCGTTCTCGAGTTATTCTAGCTCAAGCTACAGCACTCCCAAGCTAAAAGATAAAATTCCAAAATTATCGCAGTCAATGCATCATGGTTTTCAACGCAGTACAAACAAACAGCCTCTGAAACTCGATAAAATTAATAAGAATGAAGAAAAAACCGAGTCAGTTACTCTAGATTCAATTTTCAATTACGACAGTAATTCGGTTATGACAGACAGTAACTACATAGATCCCCGTCTTATTAATGAAAACGATAATCTACCCATTAACGTTAATACCATTCTCAACAATCCAGACATAATAAGTAGCATGGAATCATTACTGACAACAGAAGATTTGCCACGCAAATTTGACTCATTTAATACTGTTAGGAATAATAATGAAAGTAACAAGACAGAATCGTTAACTAATACAGATGAAAAAAATAATAACACTAACATTATTTCCCCAGCTATCAGCGATTTAGGTTCACGTTACGACAAAATTATGTCTTCTTTAGAACAAAGCGTAACGTCAAAGACTTCCGCAAGAGACGATGATTCTCTATGCGAAGACTTTGATTTAGAGGAATTTATGACTTCATTCGATGAGGAAATACAGAAACAAAAAACTGAAAGCAAACGCACTTACAGTTCTACTACGAGAATAGTAGAGCATTCTGAAATTTGCGAGAGTGGTAGGCGATCAGAGACTAAAGTTGTCAACTCCCCGAAAATTGTTAATAGTAATGGTATGATTCCAGTTAACAAATCAACATCTCTTATTTTTAGCAGTAATAACATAGTGGGTGACAAAATTTTCCCATCCTCTGTAAAACGTTCCACGTCCCTCCTTGATTCCATTCAGAAGAAGACAACAAAATCGGACAACAACAATCGTCAAAAACTGGATCAACTAGAGGACGACATTATGCAATCTCTCAATAATTTTGATAAATTTTATGAATCGCAAAAGAATGATAACGGACCAGTTAAGAGTTTGAATGTTAATAGTAAAAATGCATATAATGATACTATGAAGAGAGACCGCAAGAAATATGATGTTAAAACAAAAGTCAGTAAAATATCCAATGGTACCTGCACACCCAATGGAAAAGCAAGCAACGATTCGGCATATAGCAGGTTAGTCAGGTACATAAGTAAATAAGTATTAATTAACGTTATATGTAATGCGTGTCTATCGGTAAGTAGATATTGACTGATGTCGTTTATGAGTTAGATAACAAACTGACGGTATCACTGTTGAAACACAAATTTCAATATTGTCTATTTCATCTAAGTGGAGTAACCTACCTATCTAACATGTTCTTCTTTTCAACTTAATATAGAATAAACTAATTCACTCCAATAGTTTATAAATTTATTTGGCACTAAGCATGCTATTCTATTCTAAGCCTGGTGTAAGTATAAGTGTAGTAAGTCTCTGTATCTACAGAAGTATTACCGAAGTCGAAAAATAGCGACTATAATAATACAAAAGAAAGTACTCACATTCGTAACAACTTCTTGTAAATGCAGTGTAAAGAATGTAATAAGCAGTAGTTATATTTATTGTGCATTGTGCACAATAATTACACACTTTCCATGAGCCGTTAGAGCCGGAGGTTAAGGTAAGGAACCCCGCGATCTTTTTGCCCATTATGATAATTATTAAATTATGTAACTATTAACATTCTCACCTGAGTTTGTTTCTCCGGTTGCACCGGTGGTAGATGTAAGTTATCGTTGACATTCAAAAGTAATTTAGTATATTTAAATTTCTTTTTATATGTACCGTCATAATATAAAATGTATGACATCACACTGACGAACTCTATTTTAAACTCTATTATAATTCTAGTTTGAATTCTCCCATCAGCGGGGGAGAGGTGGTTCGGTCCCTTTCGACAACCATCTCCAACCTAGTTGTATCGTCCGAGGAGTACTCATACCAATCCGATGAAGATGTTGAGCTTCTAAGTTCTAATCCGAAAAAAGTGTGACGTAATAACAATATGTCATCTTTTAGCTTAAATCGAATATCTCCATGTAAACTGTCACTCTGTAACACAAAAGAGAGCAATGGAATTGCGTCCCTGGAGAGGATTCCCGCCGGTTCAGACTCTAGCAGCGGCCACAAGGACGACGCGCGTTCGATATCCAGCGACGAGTTCCTCGCCATGGAGAGATCGGCGGAGTTAAACGCTACAGTACAGCCGGAGGTGTTCAAAGAAGTCGGAACTCAAATTGCCGGTGAGTTATGGTTGACGGTGACAGTACCTTACGTTGGACTGAGTCACATTAGCACCACCATACAACGAACATTGACAGTTCAACTAGGCCCTAGGGCCTACACTACAGGCCATTGTCAAAAGTTAAATCCACTTCGTTCATGCACTACGTAATGTGCCCTGTTGCTGACAGATCTGGGGCACCTAGGCGGGTGCCGGCACCTGCGGGGTTTTAGTGGATATTTTTACTAAGTTATGAGTTAATTAAAATTTTAATTTTTTATTGATTTAATGGGTAAATCAATAAGCTAAGCTCTTCTCACTATTAAAAAATACAAGGTGCCTCTCGGGCTTTGATAAAACCGAGAGGCATTAAATGAAACCACACATTTAAAAACAAAACTCGCAAACTTTTTTTAATAGTTTCGGATTGTCAGTAGGCACTTATAGTATAGGCACATAATTCCATTTCGTGTCATATCAACGTTTTACATATTAGATATGTAATATGCCCTAGCACTATAGCTTACTAATATTTTAACTAACGCAAAGACGGTCGCACTACTCTTAGGCGTCCCAGACATATTTTTTATACATTTAGGACATGTTATATATTTAAGATTTTTGTTATAGAAATAAGTACATAAAATATTAAACACTAGCTTCCGCCCGCGACTCCGTCCGCGC
>LUGF01041212.1:68705-79576 GCA_001625245.1 Calycopis cecrops | reverse complement strand
TGGTAATGAAAACATTCTTCGTTTTAGTGTTTAATAATGTACATAACGTGATGATAACTTTGCTCTGATTTTGTAAATATTTTTAGTAGAAATCACTGCATATATACAGACTTGACTTTATGCTCATTGTACTTTTGTCATTTGCACTTGTGTCTTTGCACACACTTGTGCTCAAAAATATACCCTACCTACTTGGCAAGTCACAATAGCCCATAGTCTAGGAAGAGATAGTGCCACACTGCACTGCGGCCGAATTGGGCCAGCACGATCGAGGATTTTACACGAGACCTGCGTAAAGTAACCACTGTGCAATCGTTTCGTGTGTTGTGTAAGTAGCCGGTGGTCATGGAGGTGGGAAGAGAAAGGAGGGCAGTGCATCTATATAGCCTCTATGCGCATGTCTATGGGCTTCGATAGTCGTGAAAATGGCTCCATCTGCTCGTTTGCCCCCCATACCATAAAAAAACCATGTCGTAACGCGTTGTATCTGTGTAGATTCCAAGCCAAGAACACTATCCTGGCGACGGGCGGTACTGGTCGCTCGTACTTCAGCTGCACGTCGGCTCACACCTGCACCGGCGACGGCACGGCCATGGCTGCGCGCGCTGGTCTCCAGAACGAGGACATGGAGTTTGTGCAGTTCCATCCCACAGGTATGAGGTTGTGTGTGTAAGTAGTACGCGTCAAGTGTGTGCTACTAAATACTGGCTGTTACTTGATAGTTTAAATTTTTCACTTCTACCAGCACCTTCTTCTTCTTCTCGCGTCAGTATTCAGCTGATCAAATTTTATGTGCCCAGTACTGTGCCACATCTGTAGTGGCAGCATGGGCAGCGAGCAGATCCTCGAATGTGCAAGTTCTTGGGCACAGCGGGCACTGGAGTAGATGCTCCATTGATTAGATTGGATCCCCGCATTCGCATTGCTGCCAGCAAGGTATTAGGCCCCAACGACTCCTATTTTGTTGACATAGGCCTACTTGTGTTCGGAGTCGATTAAGCGACTTCCAAGTAGACTAAGGCAGGTGGTGGCCTGGGGGGAGATTTTCTTCAAGTGGAACAAATAATATCGGGAGGAGGGTGTTTCATTTTCCACCTTACAATTCTCTCCTCGGCAGGACCGCGAATTAATGCCTGTGTACTTCGTAAGAATCACCTGACTGTCGTTGTTTTTTATATGTATAGATATAGAATAATCCATGCACATGACACTTGCAAAGCCCGTAGTTTTGCAAGTGCATGGCCGGCCTTAGAGTATTACTAATATTTATTTTTTAAATCCAGGATTGAATGGATTATATTCTAAATGATTAAAAGGATATAAATTTGAAGTCGATAATCTACAATAATATTTATTGTAGATTATGCACTGTTGTATTTTTAGATTGATAATACATTAATCCAGATATGTCCCTATTGCTGCAATCACTGGCGCAGCCAACAGATGGTCTAAGGAATAGGTGAAGGAGAGAAAAACAATTATGTGATCAGTAAATTTATTTGTTATGTCATGTTTATTTTTTTTCTGCTTCGCGTGTTGTTTTCATTATGATTAGATAATGTATATAAAAGATAAGATTACGATTTTGATTTTGTCTAGATTTTTTGTGTAAGCTAATACCTTTAGAGCCTTGATAAGAGTCATAAAATATATGATATCTCTGTCTGTCTTTCACGGACTAACATGATTCAGCAATAGAAGTAAGCGCTGTAAAGCATTACGCTTGCTTTTTAAAACCAACCAATCTTGTTGAGATCTTAATAGTGATAATAATATCGTCCTAGCTGAATTTTGGCTACGGCGGCCGTCTCTACAGACACGAGCCATCTGCGCAGGACATATAATAGTGCACAAGTGTGCACGCGCAGGCTCAATTGCATTCCCTTATTCTCATATTCTGATGAGACGGCAGTCCGACACAACTGGAGAGAAATCAGTCACAGGATCGACACCTTAACATGCTGGCGCTGTAACACCGTCAACTTCCTGACTCCACAATTTTGGATCCGAACCTGGATTCGATCCCGAGACCTCAGAACATGCTTACCACTAGACCACAAGGCATTCCAGCTTACTGCCTTGTGGTCCCGTGGCGTCGAGAACTTACAAGTCAATGAAAATGAGATCAGATAAGCGATCGACCAGTCAAATGGCATCTGCTTCAAGTTAACGCGATAATATTTCTAAGTGTGTATGAAGTCATTATGTGTATGAAGAACAAAAGATGACATGTTTAAACGACAACTGTATGTATTAAGAGCGGTTTAAACAATTAGATCTATTCAGCGACGCTCATACGCGTCGAGGACTACGCTTAGGGTTGCCAGATGACCGGGATTCGCCAGGATTATTATGCGAATCTTTCGAGTCCCGAATAAAGTTTATGTCCGACAAAGCAGAAAAAAAAACAGGCCAAGTGCGAGTCAGACTCGCACACCGAGGGTTCCGTAGGAACGGGAGGTATGAGCAAAAGTAATAGACGTTGAGAAAATTACACTTCCCTGCGACAAGTTGACAAACTTATATATGCGGGTGCTTGCATACATTTACCTAGTATGAAACGAACTACATGCATAAGTTGGTAATGATTTTTCCAGTGATATAAATTTTATTTACCAATTTTTATATTTATCCCTGTAAGGTCTTACTTCTTGCCAAATTTCAGAATTCTAGCTCCACGGGAAGTACCCTATAGGTTTTCGAAAAAGTGCGTTTTCATACAAAATTTGTGCATAAATGGTTATAACTTTTTATTGCGTTAATTTAGAAGTGTGATTTTTTCAAGGCATCTAGACGTAACTGACCTCACGCCCTCCTCCAACGCCAACGCCCTCAATCCCTTCGCGCATTTAAGAGAAAAAGGTCTTGACAGACATACAGACAGACAGACAATAAAGCGACCCTATAAGGGTTCCGTTTTTTCTCTTTGATATCCCTAAAAAGAGAAAGCTGTACAATGAAATTTTGAAATTCAAACCTCTGTCAGAATTAAATAGGCATGTTTATCTTGTTTTCTGATATTTTATTCTTCCCATCTGGTAGGTAAACGTAACTGCGTTACGAGAGTTCGTATAATTTAGTAGTATTTATCTTTATAGTACAGGTGGACTAGCAATAGTAACCTTTTCTTGACTGTTGACGCCTATAAACTTAATTTGGGGGCTGTAGGGACCGTGCACGATGCATAGAGGCAGCATTATCGCCGCCCTAGTGATCATTTTAGGAACCAAGTGCTATCAAAACACTAAGCAAAAGACAATGACAAGTTGACATATGTCATATCATACGTACAAACGAAAATTTGCTAGCATTCGGTTCACATTACAGCCACAAGTTAGAGTGGCAGTCAATACGCTTGATCCCTATTCAGATTCGGTTCTCTCCTTCATTACTCATCCACGCACGAAACATGACAACTGTCACTTAAGTTTTAATGAGGGTCGTGCCGGTCAGATTTCGTAAATACTTTTTACAAAAAAATAATTTGCATTGTGGGACCATATAAACGCGATATTGTTAAATTTTGCTATTTATAACTTGTCTAGCCCTGAGGTTTTCCGTGTGAAGGTAACACGTGACAGACAATGCCATGTCCAAAATTTTATATTTGTATAACTAATGTAGTATTTTTTCTAGTATAAAAGCATTACCAACTTTCAGCAAAAATTGAATAACAAACATCCAAACTTAAGCATTACAGTAGCATAGATTATAATTTAATTATTTTTAATTAATTAAATGTTATTCATTAATTTTTAATTAATTAAGTGTTATTCATTAATTTTTAATTAATTAATTGTTATTCATTAATTTTTAATTAATTGTGTCCAGGTATCTACGGCGCCGGGTGTCTGATGACGGAGGGCTGCCGCGGCGAGGGCGGCTTCCTGGTCAACGCCAAGGGTGAGCGGTTCATGGAGAGGTACGCGCCCGTCGCCAAGGACCTCGCCAGCCGAGACGTCGTGTCCAGAGCCATGACCGTTGAGATCATGGAAGGTATGTTTTGTATATCCACTTGCAAGTATTTTATATTTTTCACAAATAAATGATGATGTAGACACGAATCAGTGATGATAGTGCAGCTGACGTCACACTGCAAATATCTAAACAACTCACTGTAGATACCAACCCGTAATAAATACACAAAATGAATACGCA
The DNA here is from genome assembly GCA_001625245.1 of Calycopis cecrops. Classification (NCBI taxonomy): domain Eukaryota; kingdom Metazoa; phylum Arthropoda; class Insecta; order Lepidoptera; family Lycaenidae; genus Calycopis; species Calycopis cecrops. Next base: position 75,418 of record LUGF01041212.1, on the reverse strand, counting down.
TTGTGTGGAGTGAGACATTATGTTAGATTAAGATATATTTTTTTATGTATTATCAGGTCCTCTTTAAAATTGTTGTTCTGTAATTGTGCTGCATGGTTGCAAATAAAGTTTTATCTATCTAATAGTCGAATTTAAATTAATAAAAAAAAACATGCGAAAAGCACATTTCATCAAAATAGAAAAAACTAACAGTCAGTCAGACCATTTTCATGACTACCGACGCCCATATCCTCATAGAGGTTATATAGATGCGTTGATCTCCTTCCTCCTCTCGCCTCCACGGGTCACTGGCCGCTTCCACACCGCACCAAATGCAACAGCACAGCTGTCACTTTACGCCGGTATCGTGTAAGCGAGAGATACCTCCCCGGTCGTGCCGGCCCAATTCGGCTGCATGCATGCAGCGTGGCACTACCTCTTACTGAGTACTATGCAAAGTATTATCGAGTAAAAAGGTAGTTTTCAGAAATAAAAGATGAAAAGCATATTTTTTAATGTCACGAAACATTGATGATATAGCGCAGCTGACGTCATACTTTGCAAACACATAAACAGCCCACTATAGTCTGTTTTTAATCTCGAAGACTAAATTGACATTAAGCTAAACGCGACAGCATAGCTGTCACTTTATGCCGGTATGGTGTAAGCGAGAGGTACCTCCCCGGTCGTGCCGGCCCAATTCGGCTGCATGCATGCATGCAGCGTGGCAATACTACTACTCGATCACATTATGTGTGGTCCTGGCTGGAATGTGCGCCCCGCCCCCGTTCCCCGTTCACGGCCCCGCGTTCACCCTATTGCGTCGTAGTAGTAGCGCACCGTAGTTGAGCGCGGATGCGACATGACGTCATCAACGCCAGGTCCAGATATAATGTAACCGGGTAGTAATCGGGCGCATAATATGTCAATCTGGCACGTACGTCAATTTTGCACGCACATTAACCTGGCACGCACACCCCAGGTCGCGGCTGCGGGCCGGAGAAGGACCACGTGCACCTGCAGCTGCACCACCTGCCGCAGGAGCAGCTGGCGCAGCGGCTGCCCGGCATCTCGGAGACGGCCATGATCTTCGCGGGCGTGGACGTGACGCGCGAGCCGATCCCCGTGCTGCCCACCGTGCACTACAACATGGGGGGCACGCCCACCAACTACAGGGGCGAGGTGAGTAGCGGCCGAGGCCTGCTCTAGAAATATGTGTTCGTTCTTGAGTGGAAACGAAAAAAACAGCACATAGAGAAAAAAATTACAAAGGAAGAAAGGACAACGAAAGAGGAGTGGCTAACTATTAAAGTGCAGCGGTGCTACAAGTGTATGTTACAATACAGGTTTCTTGAGAGGTAACGATGGTCTTCTGCTAACATACCTTGGACTAAAAACTCACCCATCAACAAAACTTGTTGTTTTATTCGCCTATATTAATATACTCGGTCAATTGACATATGAGCATAAAGTAATACCATCAATAAAAGCATTTGTGAAAGACCGCTATTAAACCACAGAATATCGTAGTCTTACCATCTTATTAATTCTATTTTGACATTAATTTAAAATATTTCTTCAGCTTTAAAAGAACACAATACATGATAATTACTATAATAATATACATTAATAGTCCATTGTTCTTCAAATGTTTACTTTTATCGGCAGCCTCTATCCCGGCTACAAGCAACCTTGATACATTTAATATATTACTCCTTTTTTTTGTAAGTTGTGTGTGAGGCTGAATATTACGTTGTGTTTCCAGGTAATAGTGCACCGTAACGGCGCGGACAAGATAGTGCCCGGTCTGCTGGCGGCGGGCGAGGCCTCCTGCGCGTCAGTACACGGCGCCAACCGGCTGGGTGCCAACTCGCTGCTCGACCTGGTGGTGTTCGGTCGAGCGTGCGCGCTCACCGTCGCCGACATAGCGAAACCCGGGGACGCGCAGTCGCCGCTCAAGGAGGTACGTAGGCCTGACGTCACAGTGGGCGGGGTCACGTGCCGTTGTCGACATAGAAAGACCTGGGGACGCGCCGTCGCCGCTCTAGGAGGTACGCGCTGAAAAGGCGAGGTGACGTCATAGAGAAGTCACGTGCCGTAGGTCAAATAATGCCATGTGACCACGTGCCGTCGCCAATGTGTGGCTCTGCAGGAAGGCACGCGCTGAAGGAGCGGGGTCACGTCACAGCAGGATTTGAACGACAGTAAGTTGCTTTCGTACCATCGCTTAAACTTGCACCCTGCGAGGGGGCAGGCGCCAATTAAGAAAGTACGTGCTGATGAGGCGGGCAGTCGTCACAGCGGGGACACGTACCGTCGATAACATCTTACGCCCTAGTGATACGGCGCAGCTCAAGGAGGTACATGCAGAGCGGGCCGTCTAATGTCTTCGGGAGCGGAGCGACGCACCGTAGCTAATGGCTCGCGCCACGGCGACGCGCAGGCGCAAACGTGCAAAGTAGGCGGGGTGACAGCTCAAGGGGTAGAGCCACGCGTAGTTGCTGTCATCTCACACCTCGTCCGTTTTGAGAGATAGAGGAAAGATGTACAACGTCTCCATAACAATTAAACGGAACTTTATATACGTCGAGTCAACAAATGGCTCTCAATGAACGCTTGCCCTCTTCATCATCATCATCAGCCTATTTCCGTCCAATGCTGGTCATTTTTTGCCCTCTTATCATTTAAAAATATCTAATTACAGAGTACGGGACAGCAGAGCATCGCCAATTTGGACAAGGTCCGATATGCCGACGGCAAGGTCGGCACGGCGGAACTGCGCCTGCGCATGCAGAAGTGCATGCAGAAGAACGCGGCAGTGTTCCGGCAGAAGAGCACGCTCGAAGAAGGTACGGTGTATGGCCCATGGAGGTGCGATAAGAAAGGAGGGCAGCGCATCTGTATAGCCTCTATGCGGATGTCTATGGGCGTTGATAGTCATGTCATTTGGCCCCCTATACCATAAAAAAAGTGAAATATACAATACGTAATGTCGGCATTTCCTTGATTTTACTGCGAACATAATTTTCTTACCCAAAAAAATTGCCAAAAAAAAAAAATTGGTTTAATACCTATTTCCGTAAATTAATATTTAATATTATAAATATTATAAAAAAAAATAACATGTAATGTCATTAATTTAAGATTACATGCAAAAGTTACAAATAAAACTATCTTAACATTTACGCAAAAAACAAAAGGCAAAAGGTAGATTAGCCCCTCCGATTGCTTGATTGAAATAAGGCATTAGTATCTTAAAAGGCCCAAGGAGGGAGAAGGATAAAGGAGGGCAGCGCATCTGTATAGCTTCTATGCGGATGTTTATGGGCGTCGATAGTCATGAAAATGTCTTCTACTGCTCGTTTGACCCCCCTAGGCCATAAAAAAATAATTACTTTTCACCTTCAGCACGTGATAGGCAGTTGTTCCAATAAGTTAAATTTGCGTAGGCTGAAAGCATGTAGCATGCATATATTCCGTTAGCATATAGATAATACTTTAGGAATGGATAAGCTGAAGATATATACCTACTAATATCCCATTCACTAGCAATATTCTGTAGCTATGCTGCTATTATGTTTTGCAAATACGGTCAATAGGAGGCAGTGACGTCACACTTTACCAGGTCACCGCACGCTGGTGTGGAACAGCAACCTGGTGGACACTAGTGCTATTATATTGCTCCAATACAGTCAACAGGAAACAATGACGTCACAGTTTGCTATATCCGCTTGCAGGTTACTACTTTAGCAGTGCAATAACTATAGACAAGTACCGACATCTCATTCGTTAGAGAAGGTTATTTCAGAGCACTAGTATATTGCGCATAAACGGTCAATAAGAAACAATGACGTCACACTTTGCTATTTCAGGTCACCGGCTCATCCACGAGATCTACTCGCAGCTGCGCGACGTGCGCGTGTCGGACCGCTCGCTGGTGTGGAACAGCGACCTGGTGGAAACCCTGGAGCTACAGAATCTGCTCATCAACGCGGTGCAGATTGTGGAGGGGGCGCTGGCGCGGGAGGAGTCACGCGGCGCGCACGCCAGAGAGGACTTCAAGACGAGACGCGACGAATTTGACTACTCGAAACCGCTGGAAGGACAGGTGACTACCTCTTTATCTTAGGGCAGGGAAATTATAAATTCACTCGCATCAGTTTCCCTACGTGTGGGCAGCGTTATTAAGATTAATCCATAATATGAGATATACGATTTACTTGGCTGTCAGGAGCTAATTAATATACGCCAGTCACTAGGTTGTGCTTTATTTGCTAATTACAGGCACGACTGTTGCTAACAGAAATTGAAGTGTGACTAACTATAAATAACAATATTCACCCTACTTAAATGCACACCAAAATAGGGAGGTGATCGAATGAAATTATTGTGCACTTATTATGGAGACACACGTAACCAATATGGATAGGCACATCAGCAACATGCTTCGTAGCACAGGAACGTAGTTCGACTACAAGAGTGTACTAGTAAATACAAGTCATTGTTACTTGATAGTTTTAAGTTTTCACTTCTATCGACAGACCAATGACTGTCTTTTTTTTAGTTTTATTGATGTGTAAAATGCGAACGACGGACTAATAATATACAAAGTAATCACATGTTTTTAAATTAAATATTTATGTCCCACGATAGAAGTAAAACATTAACTTATCAATTATTTATTAAAATTTCTTGATAATGGTGTCTATTCCCACCAAATAGCAATATTTTTTCGTGAAAGAAAATTCTAATAAATCTCAAGGTGATTGTTGAGACATTTTCATCACTGAAGTAGTGAATTCAGGACTCGTTTCAGAATTTGACATTCTTTTTTACTGTGTGACAGACTAAGCTGCCGTTCGAGAAGCATTGGAGGAAGCACACAGTATCCGAGACGGACCCCGAGACCGGCGCCACCAAACTGAGCTACCGCCCCGTCATCGACGAGACCCTCAACCAATCCGAGTGCAAGACCGTGCCGCCCATGATCCGCACGTACTGAGCACCCACGACGGGTCAGTGGCGGATCGAGGGTCGATCCCCTCGTAAAGGCCGGGGGTCAAACCTCTCTCTCGAAAAAGGCTGGAGGTCAAACCCCCTCCCGAAAGCCACAGGGAGACAACTCCAAGTATCCCGAACAGGACCGCAGGTCAAACCCCCCTTTCGTAAGATTCGTATATTCCTTTAATAAAACTTTGATCCAACCCCCTCAGAACAATATATCCTCCAAACCTAGATTGAAATAACCTAGAAATTCTAGATCCGCCACTGGCCAACAACACGACTTCGAACACGTCATACATCATACATCATTCCTTAGTTCCATCTTAAATTTAATCTCTACACGACGAAGATAACCCGATATTTGCTTCTCTTTCGCACTTACGTGTCTTATGAGTATACATAGTGTTGTCGATATGTGCTTATCGATATTTTATTCTATTACGACAACACATAAGATTTATATGTACTTAAATTATTTATATTATTTTTATTGGCAACCTTTTTTTGCAGCCCTTTTTGGCAATTTTAATGTTAATCATTTTCAAATATTTTTCAACCTATAATAATCAAAAAGTTGATATTTAAACTATAGGAATATTTAAATTCGTACCTCTTGCTACTTGTAAACTAAATGCTTCATATAGGATACTATATATCAACAGCATATTCCGAAAAAAAAAATTTTAAGATTGTTCTCATACAAATATAAAAAGTACAAAAGTTTCCAACACAGTACAAAAAGTGCAGTCATCGCTTACTTCCACATGTGTCGAATTTTAAATAAAAAATGCAAATAAAATTTCTTCGATTACCCAAGATCCACTTACTGAAAGATATCTCCGTTTTCCCCAATCATGCATTAATTAAGGTCGTCATCAGCAACTGACTTTTGTATAGCTATTTGTATCACCTATTATATTAATTGAGATTGTACAAATAATTTTATATCGATTTTTTGATTAAGATATTATCCGTGGTATAATTTTAGGACAATGCTTTATAAATAATTTGGGGTTCTAATTATTTTAATTCCACTTTTTATGCATGACTTTGATTAAACACGAAAATATGAATTCTAAGGGCTTATAAGAATATCATTCATTACTTTTTAGCGCTTTATAACATTTTAGATCTTTATAACATTTTAGATCTTTATAACATTTTAGATTATCAATATAAAGGTGCTGACAACGTAGCAGTATTGTAGATCTCGAACCAACCGAATGGTCATTTAAACGCCATTATTTATTTCATTATTTATTCATCTTAGGTCTTACAACGTACACGAAACGTAACAATTCTACTGTAATACTCAAGCCACTAACAATACAAAGACTAGCCAGACGTTACCAAATAGTTACAGTATATTGAAATTATAACATGAGACGTAATAATTATAATTTGTTATCAGCATTTATAATTTTATAAATTTATAATTTTAGTTAAAGATTGAGTGACAGCACCGGGTACTTAGGTAGTTTAAATTAATCGCCTCATAATATAAAAGTGTTAGGTCTACCTCAAGAACTGACTATTTTAACGCAAACGACAATGAAATGTTATTGAAAATAACAATTATGGTGAAAATATTGATTACTATTGTAGAATTAAATTAAATTTTGAAGATCACATAGATAATAAGTGAAAGTGCAAATATATAATGTTTACAATAATCATATCGATCTTTTTATTTCGTCTTTAGAATTCCCATCCCTAGTTTCGACTTGAAT
>LUGF01041212.1:36630-50081 GCA_001625245.1 Calycopis cecrops | reverse complement strand
AAAAAAAGGTCGAAAAGATGTTTAACCTACTTTGTACTTAATGCGCTTACAGCGCTTCCAAATCATGATTGTACTTCTCAAAATAATTAAGACAGCTAATAAGAAATTGACGATACGAATAATCTTTTTCTGTTTATTGGAGAATAAACATTTTCACTCCCCTGATCTGGATGAGGTTCAAATTCCAATGCTTAATATTCACTAGCTTGGTGAGGTATCCCGGATCTATCAAGAAGCCAATTTTAGGGACACGAAGTAGTAGTAAATTGGCCCAAGAAACTGGGCTAGATAGCTCAAGGTTTAAAAGTTCTCTTGCATTTGGAATTCAAACAAGCATTATGAGCGTAACTGTTTATTAAAACAGAAATATATTTAAAAATATATTTTTATAAATTTAAGAAAGTATATACTAGTGCGTCCCGCGGTTTCGGCGGCGCAAATAGAAAATCATCCCATCAAATCCCATAAGAGTATTTTTTCAGGATAAAAACTATCTTATGAGTTAATCCAAGTTACTCTCTATGTGTGTGCCAAATTTTATGATAATCGGTTCAGAAGTTTTTGCGTGACAAACAAACAAACTTTCGAATTTTTAATATGAGTAGGATTTGCGATTTTACTATCGAATGTACCTATTATACTTAGATAAACATCCGTGTCTTGAGCGGGATTCGAACCCGCGACCTCTGGCCTAACATGCTCCAATTACCCGCCCTGTTAGCTGCGCCAGTCCGTTTAATCGGTCGTTGTTTTATTTTATATTTTTTATTTCAGGCAAGCTGCTAATTCTGCCAGTAAGAGTGAAGCCAACTTCACCCTGCCAACTGCCAAGCTCGACAATGTTTGGTCCACTATCAACGTGTCTCAATCTCACTAAGACTATATTTTTGCTTATTGTCTTACCTCGCGTACATAAGCATACTTGCACTGTTCTGGTCATGATAATAATGATTCAATTAACAATTAAGTATGATATTCCCCTCAGGATGCTTCGCTCGATAACAGGAGAAAAGGGGGCGGCCCCCCTTTCCATCTCAAACTGTCTTCTCTTTTAAGTTCAGGGCCAAAAAAACTGTATTTTTTTTCTTGATTGTCTTATTAACATAATCTTGGCACCAATGTATACAGAAGCATTATAATTATAATGTTATTTCCATATTTAAAATTATAAAAAAGATAAATCATGTATAATAAATCATAATAAGTATCTAAAACATTGTGGTATTTTTATTTAGGGAAAACAGTCAAAAAAATTTAAAAAAAATATAAAAAAGACATTGCAAGGATGTTTGTTTGCGCAAAAGGTTATAATATAGTTACAAATGTTTAAATGCATCATAATAAAATTTTAAATTACTTTCATTGTTTATTATTTAATTTCTACTCATTTCAGAAAAAATAATAATGATATATTATTTGGACAATATTAAGCCATATAACATAAAACAATATAATGCACATATGGAATACAACTTGGATGTCTGCTATTACCTCTAACATCATGATACTCCAAAGGATACAAAACTACATGCTGGGGCAAATATCCAACATTGTGAATAAATATCCAATGTTCTGAGGAATAGTTCGGCTTAATATCAGCAGCTGAGTTCCATCATAGGACATTGTGACAGAACTGACACCTCAATGTTCCTAAGGCTACTACTGTGTGGTATAAACGGGTTTTTACCGCGTACAACAGCACTATGGAAGTACGGAACCAACTGCCTCACTCGGTATTTCCGATTCAGTATGACTTAGGACTCCAAGAAAAAGCATACCTCTTTTTTAAAGGCCGGCAATGCTTCTGCAAAACACTTAAGTTTTGCGAATGTCTATAGCAGAGATCTCTACTCCATGTGCTAACAGTCCAAGAAGAAATTAACACAGTATGACCTAGTGTGTTTATTTGTTTTTTAGTTTATGAAAATATACACTCAACTTATTGGTCCCCTCAATAGTATCAAAATCTTTAATAATCATCATCATTCATCTTACATAGTTGTAATTTGATTTGGCTTCAGCATTTTATGATGGTTTACTTCAGATAAATTTTACTTTGAATGTTTTTTGTTATGTCTAAGTCTTGAGTTAAAACCCCTATTATTACTTTTTAAGCAATACACTGTAGCTTTGCCATCTCTCATCTCCCTGGGAGTGGACTAACTAAATCCGAGGTAAACTTCTTCACTGTAGTCTATGTCAAACTTGATTCACATGATTTGAAATGTGAATTTTAAATCCATATTCCAGACCTAAATATATATACAGGGTTGATAAGGTCAACCTTGTATAATATATTTTAAATTTGTTTGCACCTTCTACTGCTTTATTTAATAAATCAATCATAAGGAGATAGGCGTACATTTAGAAATCTGCAAAAATAGCAATACAGATGTACTAAATTATGCAAGTTGCTTATATAGGCCAGTCTGGTTATTCTTTGATTTCCCTACTCAAAAAGTAGGTAATGGACAAGATAAGAAGGGGACACTGACATCTACTCATAAGTTTATATCAGTGGTTCTCAAACTTTTTTGATGGCGGAACACATTTGAAGAGAGAAATTTTTGTCGGAACCCAAAATAAAAAAAATTATGTGCATTCTTTGATTTCGATTGATTCTCTGAATCAGGACATTGATGGATAGTATTTTTTCTCATTATTCCTATTTCCTCGCGGAACCCCCTCAAAGGCATGGCGGAACCCTGGGGTTCCGCGGAACACACTTTGAGTATGGCTGGTCTATATGATACTTTATCAAGTATGACTGGCTGTACTAGAAATAAATAATGCCCTTTTCAAGTAGTAAAATCTACCACGTTAAAGAAAAAGTATTAAACTATACTTCTAAAGATCACATTTCTTTTTTATAGTATAGGGGGCTAAACGAGCAGTCAGAGTAGTTTTGATGACAGGCACTCTTAAACAGGGCCCGATCCAGCTATTTTGCCTTTCCGGGCAAACCGTCTTTTACCATGCGTTACTCCATAGATGGTGTATTTTTTTCTTTATGTATTATGTGTATATTCTATTTATGAGAAGACAAAAGAGTCAATTGGTGTTGGTAAACACTAAGTAATCTGATTATTAATTTGCAATTTACCTTTTTGTAGTCATACAAGTGACATTCGCTTACAATCCTATGTAACAGCAAATTGGCTAGCTGAGGAGTTGCAGCTCTGGAGTGTGACCCACTATCATTTTTCTTTACGCTATTGGGCCCATATTATGAGTGATGACTTTCACACAAAGTGCTGTTAGATTGAAAATATTATTTTTTTCTTTTATACTTTTTTTCGCTTATTAACAATTAATAACAATTAAAATAAAGAATGAATATTTTAAAAAAGTAATAACAAACAAAAATTTAATAAATTAAAGTGATACCTATTACATCTACTTCACTACTCAATAACAGTTGGTTAATCAATTTTTATTGAAAAACTTGCACCACAAGAACAGCCAATATCTGCGTTAGGGTTTTTTACCACTCTGAATGCAGAACGAATTAATTCTGTATGGTAATCTATTGTAGAGCCCTTTATATATTCTAATGATGTTTCATCCACCACCAATTTTACACCATCTCTCTCGAATATTCTGAAAAAAATTATGTTTTTTTTTAACCAACATATTAAAAATATTAATAACTGCGATGCCGAACACGTGGTCACGGCCTTGTTTTGAAGCATCTTAGAATGCTCGCGGTACCATAGTGATTAATAAAAAATTAAATCAATATTATTAGGTATTTATTACAATATAGCTTTTTGCTGTTTTGTTTCGTTTAACAAGAGACAGATTTGCTCATCTTAATATTCTAAATGTGAAAGTTTGTATGTATGTTTGTTTGTTTGTTTGTTTGTTTGTTTGTTGCTCCTTCACGCAAAAACTGCTGAACTGATTTTCATGAAATTTGGCACATACATAAGAGAGTAACTTGGATTAACACATAGGATAGTTTTTATCCCGAAACAATGTTACTATGGGATGCCATGGGATGACTTTCTGTTTTCCACGGGATCAAAATTTAAGCGGGTGGTAGTTAAGGTATTTAATTAATAAACAAAAGTGTAGTGAAAACAAGGATTTTATTTATTCTTACTTGTCCTCATCTCCTAGTTTGTCATCTAAATCAAACTTGTACTGGAACCCTGAACATCCTCCGCTTTCAACACAAAGTCTCAAGAACGTATTTCCTTCACATAGCTGTTTCAACTTTTGTACACACGTATCACTTAGAAGTACTGCGTCGTTTGTTGAGATCTGTACTTCTTGATTAGAAATTTCTCTTTTTACTACAATATTATTATGCTTAACATAATTAAGGCTAAAGGCCCTTAACCTTTTTAAAGGACTTATAAGCATTTTTTCTGAATAAAACTTGAAATTTTTCAAAACATTGTGTAATCTATTGCAAACTTATCACTTTTCTCTTTTTAGTTTTCGCGAATCGCAAAATCAAAATAAATGTTTGAAGTTTGAACTTTGAAGTTTATACTTTCTTTTCGTATAGCAGACAGTTTCAGGTTTTGCCATTCTGTCAGTGGGAAGTATAAAATTCTCATCAACGGTGATTAAAATATAATGAGTAATAACTAGTTCCATTTTTCAGCAAATACTTCGGCTGTGCCCCGCTATTCTATAAGTTTTTATACAAGTTTACGACCTATTCTTAGACATACCGAATATACACAAAAATTTCAACCACACTGTCATGAGATTTTTATTTATAAACCTAAACTGACGAATGGTTGTAGAAGTTTGGGTACAGCGTGTGCGAAGTGAGAAGAAACTTTAAAAAACTCCTGTGGCTAAACTATTGCTCCGATTGATCTGATTTTTGTCGTGTAGCCTGGAAATGATACACTAAATATGTGGTTTCATTTAATGCCTGTCGCTTTTATCAACCGTGTACATGACATAGAGGCAAACCTCATAATCAATTACTTATATTTTTTTTATTTCTATATTTTAGTGAACGAGTCAACAAATGAAGCACTCCCTTGAAATAGTTATTCATTATTGACGATTATACGACGACCAGGCTGGCGCAGTGGTACAGGGTTAGTATGAAATATAGATAATACAGTATATGTATGAAACCAGAAACAACACGATGTCTTCAGTGACATGATATTATCTATTTATTATATAAAATAGGGATGATCGATATTCATCGATGTTAGGAAAACATCGATGTTAAGCGAAAAACATCGATGTTTTAACGTTGATGTTAAGTCTTCAAAAACATCGATACATCGATGATATGAGGATGATATCGGAACATCGATGTTATGAGAAAAATATTACAACATATGAACATTATATGACTTTTTGAAAAAGCCGAAACTATGACAAAAACGAAAAATAACATTTCTGTCTCTTTTCTAACGTAGTTCAGTATAAGTATATCTCGCTTTCTCTTGCTATTATTATTTCCATGTCAGATCTAGATTATACTGCCGATAAAATCATTTAAACTTTACAATAAATATCATTATTTTCTTATGTACCAAAAACATCGATGTTTCCGAACACCGATATTTCCGAATGTCGATGCTTTCCTTTCGATGTTTATCGAACATGTTTAAGGATCGATGTTAACATCGATGTTTTCTAACATTGATCATCTCTAATATAAAACTCAAAGGTGACATAGTCATCTATCAACGCACAGCCCAAACCATAGTAAATACAGTATAATATACAGAGAGCCCAAACCTCTGGACAGATTGGGCTGAAATTTGGTATGCAGGTGAATGTTATAACGTAGGCATCCACTTAGGGTTTTTAGAAATTCAACCCCCAAGAGGGTGAAATAGCGTGTTGAAGTTTATATGGATTTCGATTTACAGATATACAGTATACTGATATTGATTTTAATAATTATCATCAATAGATGGATGTGATCCTAATTCGGCCTCAATAATTAGGGATCTAATAAGAGCAACGGTCGTGTGCTGAGCCACTGCATCCTTTTCTTTTTCTTTTGTTGATGTAGGGGAATACATTTACGTATGATACCTTCCTAGGTCCCCGGGCTCCTGCCCGGATGACCTCTAGACCTATATCATTCGACACTTAGTGCAATACCGACTAAACTCCTGAGTCCCGGATCTATAGGCAACAGAATCCCTCCAGCGGCGAAAAGGTCAGACCGCTCCTCTATGGGGACTGTCCGGTCCTCTGAGAATTGCGCTGCTTGGTTGGTCACTCGACTGTCAATGCCGACAAGCTCTAAGCTCTGTCGAGTGACCTCTAGCCGATACGGGATACCAAATATACGGAAGCATAAAAAATGTGTACAAATACAATTAATTATAGTCTTTTTCACATATTATAAGAACTTTTAGTCTTCAAAGAAACCAAAGTTGCTTTCAAATTGCATATGCACATAGTTTTGTGGACTAAGTAAGATTAATTAACATTTTTAGATCTAAAAAGAATTACCCTATATGCTCCCATCATTATATCTAACTAGATGCGCCTGGCGGTTTCACCAGCTTTATATGTTACGAGACAGTGAAAACATAGGAAAAAGTGATACTTATGTACTTTTACCTATTATACATATCATATAACCCTATTATATTATTATACTATTCTATATTATGAACTATTCTCATTTGTTTGTTGTTTTCCCTCATGGTATTCTCATACCTACTGAACATATTATTACATAGTATATACGCAACAAATTTTGATAGGATTTTTTTAATAAGATTTATGTGTATAATAACTACATTTTTGAAGTTCGAAATCCATGCGGCGAAACTAGTACAGAATATTTATGATATTCTATTAAGCCGTTTTGGAAAAGTATGAGCATAAATATCGTGACACGAGATTTTTTATAATATATAAGACAGACACACCGCTCCTATTAACTATTTGTCGATTGGTGGTATTTAGCATATAAATAATCCACACCTGTATCTTTTATTTTATAAATAAAGTCTATAACATTTCTCGAATTTATCGTCAATATTACTATACAGCAGGGGGGCTAGACAAACGTGATTTGATTAGTATAATAATTTAATAAAAACAATTTAATTATAAATTTAAAAAAATATTTTAATGCATGATAACAACGTTCTAATATTTGTTACTGATACCTTAAAATTACCACTATTTAGTCCTAAAGATATTACGTAGCAACATTATTACTGATCGCAATGTGTTAGACAGAGATGGTTCCGGCGTCATATGAAAGAGACAGGGCATATATGGGGTAAGCTGGCCAGCGGAGCGCTATATCAGTACTATCACTCTTATGACTTTTTGTAAAATAAACAGTAATAGTTTATTATAAAATAGAAAAGAAAATGTTGTATTGTTGTGAAATGGGCACTTCTTATGCCATAATTCAGAATTACAAATTGAATATAGGTAAATCAGGATATTATCTTCTAAACTTTATTCCAAAGCGTCAATTTGCAATAAAAATCTTATTAAAAGCTTAGATTTTATTTTAAGTGTATATAACTACACACTGACTATTTAATTTATATGAAATGTTCCTACTATTTATATATTAAGGTAACAGTATGGTGTGGTAATTTAAACTTTATACTTGAGTATCCTACTCCACTTTGCGCGGCAGCGGTCAGAAGGCGGAGCTTATCGGCAAACTCGCGTCGAGGCTGGCTTCACTGTCAATTCGAGAGCTGCGAAGTGTACGCTCGCGTCATTACGTAGTGTGTTTATAGTGCAGTGAGTTCTGTGAAGTAATTTCGTATGTCGTGAAGTGAAAGATAGTGTTGGTTTCAAAACAAGAAGTGAAGTTTGTGTCATCAACACAATGTTTTTAGTGTATTAAAAAGTGGTTTTGTCAAAATGTGTACCGCACCGTGGTGTGCAAAATTGATTTTTGCCACGTAGTGACGCGAACGGGTAATGATTCCTAATGTGGAGTTTGAAGCAAGATGGTTAGAGAGACTCGGCACCTGTGGGTTGGAAATTTACCCGATAACATACGAGAAGACCGAATAAGAGAGCATTTTAAACGGTACGTACATAAGATCGTATCTAATGTATGCCTTTTTATGTAAAATATGAGCATATAATGTAGTTATTGTTAAATAGTGCTTATAAAATAACTTTCATGTACATTTGTTTATATAAAAAATGTATGCTACGATTGAATTTGGGTGGGGGAAGAGAACGCTCGCAGCCATTCTGCCATCATAATCAACTTATTATATTTTAGTATTTAACCTCTTATTTAACATTTTAAAGCTTATTTTATGTGTTACATATTTCTATAAATGTACCTACTAATAAACAGCAACGTGTACTATTAATATTTTTATTGTTGGCTCTCCCAAGATCTAAAATAAACGAAGCTGATCAACAGTCAAACAGCACTCTGATATTACTAAAATGGTCGTATAATACGTTCTCAGTCGGCAGGCCGGGCAGCACACGCGTATTGAAGTTATGGCTGGATTATAGAAGACAGCATTGTTCACATACCTGTGTTATTGAATCAGCTATCAAAATAAATTTCTCACAGTATATTTAATATTCTTATTTGCTGCTCTGTTCTGTACTGTTTGAGACATACATAAAATGGCGCAATACGTGGCTCCAACGTAACGCCTTTTTAATTCGGCTTGTTTACTTGAATGACTAAAGGTACCAATGTGATGGCTCCACTCGGTATGATGTCTCTGGGGGCGTACTTCGAGAGCAGCGTCATTTACTTCCGACTAGGACTCTTCTTCACTTAGAACTACCTATGTGATAGCTATGCCAATCTGGCTGAAAGGGGAACATGGAATAATAGAATTTGGAGAATATAATATCTATTTATTATCGCATACAATTATAATAACTTCTTATTTAGAAGGACCCTAACTCATACAAAGCAGGAACATTTTACATCTCATCACATTTTCTCTTGTTAGCATCACAAATACATTTACGTAACGTACTACGTAGCTACCTAGGTAGTATCGCATATCGAGGAAAATAGCTGATTTTAATTTATTGAATTTTCCATACTAAATCAAAGAAAACATCAGTCAACTCTCTAAATAGTATATGTATGTATTTTTTGACGTAGGTATATCTATGGATTTTTAAACATACTTCCTGTTTCTAATAATATTACGAATGAGAAAGTTTGTACCTTTATTGTTATTACACGCAAAAACTATTGAACAAATTTGGATGGAATTAGGCACAGATATAGATTACGATCTGGAATAACCTTAAGTTTCTGTATCTTTGGAATAGATTTAACGCGGGTCGAACTGCAGGGTACAAGCTAGTAAGTAACGAAACATTGAAAATCTCTCAAGTAGAATCGTAGAACAGAGGGTGTCATTGACTGCTGCATAGGAAATGTCAATAAAATACCACGTGGGAGGTCGGAGGTGGTACTCACGCGGCTATATATTTTTATTTGAATCTTATATACCTAACTTTTCATTCAATACCTAATAATGTGCCTAATTCTCTAGAGCTTTTCTTTAAAATCAACTGGATATCCCAAGGCATTTTCCCCTGTTTATTGTAAGCTTTATACGGGTTGTTCTATATTTAGAGCCTAATAATAGATAGGACTACATAAATACTAAAAATTAACGTTCTTGTTTCTTATACGTTTTCATGTAGGTACACATTAAAATTAGTTCTTCAATTGATGCATTCTTACGTCTTAGCGTGAGATTTTAAAAGGGTAGTTACATACTACACTACACTTATATCTTGTTCATGCTTCTACTAATACTCTAATATTGCTCTCCACGTATGGAGAGTAAATTAAATCAATGTCATTTATCTTAATACAATAAGAAGCTTGCCTTTGGTAAACCTTTTAATGTTTCTGCCTATTCGCGATTATTTCGCGACTTTTTTCGTCAATTAGCTTTTATATACATGTAATCCATGACCAAAAAGCTTTGTCAAATATATTGATAATAAAGCTACGTACAATATTAATGACACAAAGTCTCCATGATAGGAGACTTAAAAACCATGGTACAAAAGCTGCGTTGTTTATAAAACGAGAAGGTAAAGCTAATATATTTTTTTTACATATCATTACATCTATTTCTTGCTTTTTGTATGTAAATGTATTAAAAAAATAAGGTCTTTTTGAAATAGTAATGGGACAAGCCAGGGTGGGATACTTTTTTTATGATGCTTTTTGATCTATACCCAATGTAAGTATATAAGTTAAAATATAAATTTAGTACATGGCATGTTGATTTCCTATATATTATTCCAGTTGCATGTCTTATCGGTTAGTCACGTAATTGTGTATTCACGAATATGACGTTGAATACGAATTCGTCAAGCAGTATTTTCCCTAAAAAGAAGTGATGTCGTCATGAATTTGATTACAATACGAACAGTTAACATAAATAAGCCTAAATATTGCCTGTAAGGCGCGAATTTATGTTGATACTTGCCTAATTATAAATAAGGAAAAGTTAATCATATAAGGATAATACAAATAATATTATTAAGTTTTCCTGCTCTATTTGTACATAAATTATTCTGGTGTTCAAATGTAAATGTATGCAAGAGTACAAATTGTCTTCCTTATTATTACGGATATTCCGGATACTCGACGGGAGTCTCGGAGAGGAGGTAAGATATTTTTACGTCTTTAAGTTGTGATAACTATTCTTTCTTCAATTACGTATTGAAGTGGTCATATTTAAGTTTGGTATAATATCTGAAGATATTATGGATAATCTGTTTTTATCATCTGGTTAGAAATTAATTATGTTGATCGTAAGATTTATTTAAGGCACTACTAGTTCATTACTCTGTTAATACTAATAATACTACTAATCTGGCTATACAAAGATGTATGTCGGAAAAATAAAACATCCAATAAAACTGCGACTCTACAATCTATAAAAAGTAGAATGATTATCGTAAAAATTTAGCCATAAAATTTAGAAATTTTACAATTTGTTTGAGCAATAAATATCATTAATATTTAAAGCACATGAGCACATTAACAAAACCTCGTAAAAGTTTATCTGTTATTGGATCACTAAATCATCTAAAAAATATTACATTGATAAGGTATTTACTTTCCATATGTTATTTATTTATCATACACGAGATTTATTTGAGCCTTTTTAGCTGGTCTTATACATTCAAGTTTATGTAGCTAAGGTCAGTAGTAAAAACTTACAGTGAACAGTTTCAGTATCGAACCAACGGCGGCCGCGGCGTTTAAAATGGCGTAGGTGTGTGGAAAAAGCAGTCGCGTAAGTTAGAACGCGGCGTGACTACTAACTACACGACTGCTGTTTAATAAGCTACCTTATAAGGAAAACAATAAAAATCCAATATAAATATCCAACACACCTTTACTTTATTACCGAACTCTATTTTTGTGAGAGAGTGAATAAGGAAGCATTCGTATTTAACTTATCACAGACGACTCGCACGTACATACATACGCCCCCTCATAGGGTAAACGCTGTAGATTCGTCGTCATTAATGTAATCGTACTTTTACGTCTGGTGACCATCTAATCAGGTATTTTCCTGCCTCGCCCAGCGGATTCGGCCTCAAATCAAAAGGAATTTTTAAATGTCCGGTTTAGTTTTTGTTATTTTTCGTGCCGTATATTCTTGTTTTTTTGCCATTAAATAGGTGTAATGATAAAAAACTTCGTCTCATTAGTGACTCATTTATTGTTGTTTACAAGTTCGTTATCACATGGCATGATGGACTTATCCATAAATTACTTAAATGTACTTATTGTATATACATATTACATATACTTCGATACGTTTTTACAAAATTAAACATACTAATTCGCGTTTGAATTTGAGCATCTATCAAATTTTATTTGCGATTTACTAATTTTTAAATGTTAATGATATCTTTAAGGGACTTTTATGAATAATCATTCATATTGGAGAATACCCATAAGTAGATAAGTACACTTCTCGGAAAAAGGATATCGTCTTAATTTAGAAAACTTAATTGATATTAGTATAGTGATGTCTGCATTTGATAAAATAGTAATGAGGCGAATATGGGCTTAGGTAGTTAGGTGCTACAATATGATGGTTGTGTTTGTTTGGATGTAAACGAAGCAATATCAAATTATAAAAGTTGACATAGTGACTCTTCTCGACAATCATTATTGTCCGTATTACTATATATTATATCCTTATCTTTATAAGTTAATCCGTCGTATATGTAATATATTGTTACCTAATTCCAACACTTAGTTTATTAACCTCAAATTTATAATTACGTGTTAGTTTTCAATCGAGTAAATATATAATTAAATAACGGCACTATGACGTATTCTTGAGATTATTAATTATATTTAAACCAACGAATACTTACATTATGCGCTTACGATTTCTGCTCTCTGCTTGTTATAAACATTTAAATAAAACGCGATCGTAGATAATCTTGAAAGGCTTGGATTAAAGACTCACTACTCTATCTTCTGTATTCTTCAAATCATTTAAATACTATTCGACTCATTAATTCGTTTCCGTTTTAGTAGCGCGTTTTTTTCGACACATTTGGGCAACATATTGCCTTTTTTGTTACTTACGTCATTAACGTGTGATTTCTAAACTGATTTACCAATTTTGTACAAAAACCAGTCTATTGTATTTAAATTGATTTGTTTGTAAAGTTAAAGACCTTTTTCGAGACAGTTAATTTTCAAGATAACCTTCACGAAACTCCAGTGAGCATTCGTGAAGGATAAAGGGTGGGAATATTAAATAACGGGGTGGCAGCGTCTATACCTAATATAATTAATGTAATTCATTTACCTACAACGGCAACCAACTTGTTTCCGCTTAGAAGTCGAAATAATGGACATTATCGTTCAGTTCATAGTGGAAAACGGGAGTTTTTGGAATGTATATTTTGTAAACTTATCGAGGCCCGAGACCAAAATGGTAAGGGAGATATTTATCATGATGATTAATTTCATATTTGATGCACCCCACACGTAGTGTCTATTCTAGGATAGTTAACTTGATAAGTAACTGAGGCGTGTAATATTTTTTTTTTTGAAAATCCATCGATGCTGTATTCGTACAGAGGCGATCAAAGCAGTGACGGAAAATTTTATCTCAAGAAATGAATATAACACAAAAAGATGTTCATGTTAAATGTTGCCGAGACTAAGCCTAATATCGCGATATCAAAAAGATATCAGATCTCACGTGGAGCCTAATGCTTGTAATCCTACATACCCTAACATTAGTCTTAATGCCACTTCTCCACATTTTCATTTGAAATTATTCCTGTCTCTTATTTATGTAATACTTTTATTATGTATGAATGCTACTGGACTGCTTAAACAAAATGCTTCTACGCAATAACAAAATTGAAATGACACCAAATCATAAATGAGACGTACTTATATGTTACTTTGAATAAGTAACTCACGAGATTGCTATAGTAGAAATTGGTTGCTAGTGTACAAATAC
>LUGF01041212.1:19683-31327 GCA_001625245.1 Calycopis cecrops | reverse complement strand
AATGCGAAAGTTTGTAAGGGGTGTTTCCACGACAAAACGATAGCGCGTGTGAAAAAAATAATATTCTCCTATAACTATGATTCTAAGTCATTTCGACAGAAAATATTCCAAATTACGACGTAAATATATTTTTTTTTGTTTGAGTAATTATTTTTTTAATATTTTTAACATCAAACAGTAAACATGGGCTGTTTGGTTTGAAAGGTATTTTTGGACTGGAAATTGGCAATACTGTAAACAAAAAGCTGCTGACAGTTGCCTCGTCTTTTCACATTGCATTTTGAGGTTATACATTCTAGTTTTGATGACTGTTTTTAAAACTGAAAAATAATTGCTTTCTGGACCTTTTTCAAAGCGTCTTCCGTACCGCGTCGTTGATGTAACGCCCGAAACGTAAAACAGGCATATTTATGATTTTGTCTTTATTTAGAAATGCTTATATTCTGATATTTTGTCAAAGTGGAGCTATGTCATGGATGCTTCAAGTTTACGACTTTGCTCAACTTATGTCAACTTTTTGAAGTGATTTTAGATGATTAAAAATTGTAACACCCGAAACGTTTCGGATGTTACAGAATTTTAGGATTGTTTATTTGCTTACTATATATGTTATGTTATCGCTATTATAATATGATGTATATTGCCGGTTATATTTATAATATCTAAATTTGCGATTTATAGGCGTGCTTTTCAATATTTTAAAGAAGTTCACCCAGAAATAAAAATCGGCAAATCGTCATTTTTGTACCAGACGAAAATATTATTTGCGATGTGCCATATGAGAATATTATTAATAGTTTAACTAATCCTACTCTGAAAATTAAAGGATTACGTACTTATTACAAATTTTCAGATGTTGTGGATGTTTTCGAAAACTAGGCAAAATGCCGGAAATTAACAAAAAAAAAAGATTATTTTATGTTATTGTTTTGTTTTCTTTTTCATTTTGTATAAAAACCTTTAATAAATACGTCAAAATTCATAAAAAATGTGCTTTGATTTTGTATGGAGTTTGTACTCGTAACACCCGAAACAGATTTTTACTTCAATAAAATAAAAATTACAACTCTTTTACTGGATTTTATTTCAGTTTAATGTAGCGTAGTTCATCATGTATGGTTGTTGTTATTTTTATCATATGTTGTCTAAGAAAATTCGCTAAATTTCGCATTTAAGTCGGACTGGTTAGCAAGTGGAGGCAGAATCATGTAACACCAGAAACGCATACTTTTGGTCTTGCAACTAAAAATCCAACAGGGATTTAATATTTATTACTACACTTATTAGAAATACAATAAAAAACGCTCAGTTTAAGATATAAATGCAAACAAAAAAACTAATAGGATGTGTTAAGAACATTGTTTTATGAGTTGAACTGTAACACCCGAAACGATGGAATGACCCTAAGAATGTTTGTTACTCCTTCACAAAAAAACTACTGAACGGATTTTCATGAAACTTTACAGTAATATAGCTTTCATATCAGAATAATATAATGAGTTAAAATTTTGAATAATTTTTGAAGTCCGAAATCCACGCGGGCGAAGCCGGGCGGAAGCTACTAATATATATTTGTAGCTTATATAGTGAAACGATGGTTCAAATAGGTCTAGTAGATTTGGAGCATAATCGATACAAAAAAAAATATTTTCCATTAAAGTATAATATTAGTATAAACGGCTAAAGAACACAAACTTGCGGTTTATTGGTTAATAAAAAGTAACCTATAGAGAATTTCACTTATTTATAGAAAATTAACATGGTAAAAGATGCCGATAATGTCCGGGATATATATATTTCTGATCTTACAATAAAAACAAAGAATATGTCGATAATTGACTTCAAATTGAACAGCTTTTACGTTCTAAAAAATAAATACTAAAATATGAAAAATAACTAAATCCGTTGCTTCCTTTGTAATTCGATCCAGATAAATAAATGCATACGTATATATGCATTCTATACAAAGTTTAAATTTGTGTGTAGGTATTTTTGGGTTTACCGATTTTATGTAGGTACATTCTTACAATATCCCGAATGACAAAGGTTGACGTGGGTAGTTGGTGTCTACTTGTGTTGCTGAAATAACATTTTCTTTATCATTGTATTCACTAAAACTTATATTTACTAACTTTATCATCCCCCTTCTGGTTACTGTTATTTCCAATTCTATACAAACACTGTATATTGTAATTTATAATAATATATGTACTTACTTTCATGTTTTAACTGCTGCATCGAAGGCTATTGGATTATTGTGAAGGTTCGAATGCTTGTTTGCATAACACAATTCCACTGATCAATGCCATCCGGTGGTCGAAGTATTATTAGTTATTCGAGCAAATTACAAGATCGCGAAATGTTAAACAAATTGAAACAAGTATGTAAAAGATTTTACAACAAAACAAAAGGGGCATAACTGTAAGCAAAATACGTTATTCTAGATACTTGCTAGCGAAGCCGTTTGAAATGTTTCCATTCACTATAGAACGTTCCGAGGCCATCACCTGCCACGAATAAAACGAATCCGTTATAAATGCAGGGCAAAATGTCAGGTCTAACTGTAATTCTGTCATAAAAGGTCATTCGAAGCAGTCTTTAATGTTTTTGCAACGTTTGTAATAACGAATATATTGTTCGCATTATATTATCCACACGTTTTCACAACCACAACATATCTTAAAATATGTGGTACCCAAAATGCATTACATAAAAAATAATAATTTAAAATATATCACTTTTAATTTTATTTAATTATAACACTGGGAATGCTTGTGGATGTACCTATATGTATAATCTGAGACTACTTTTAAACTGTGGTTACCTAAAGTCATAGCTATTAAGGGTCAGTTATCGAAATTAAGTACTTAGTGATTTTCTACAAACCTAACCTAATTAAAAATAATAAATGTAATATAAATGTCATTACTAGATTGCCATGGATTCAAACTTCAAAGAGTACTTTGTCGTCTAATATTTTTTATCAGTTGTTGTATTGAACGGGTCACTGACATATTATCTTCAGAAACGACATCAACGGTTGCTCTTCTTTTTTTTTTTATGATATAGGAGGGCAAACGAGCAGCTGGAGCCCTTTTCATGTCTACCGATGCCCACAAACATCCGCATAGAGGCTATACAGATGCGCTGCCCTCCTTTCTCCTCCTACCTCCATGGGCCACCGGCTACTTACACACCGCACGAAACGCGACAGCACAGCTGTCACTTCGCTAGCCAGTCTCGTGTAAGCGAGAGGTACCTCCCCGGTCGTGCCGGCCCAACTAGACTGCATGCAAGCATGCAGTGTGGCACTGCCTCTTACAAAATCTTCATCAACCTTTGAATTTTTACATGGGCATGACAGCGTATAAAGATTTTGATTTCCAAAGTTCATTTAACGATGTTTAGCAGTAAATATTATCTCAATGTAATAAATAGGCACATCACAGAATTTCGATCCTAAATAAGATTTAAATTATGTTTCAACTTTAACTTTTAGTCGGTAATAAATATATTAAAAATAATTCCGTTCTGTAATGTTTTTAATATCAAAGCAGACCAAAGCACACAATACTGTCTTATTATATATATACTAATGACACCAGATTTACGAGAGATCTTACGAGAAGTTAATAAAATTAAAGTACCTATCATAATAGTTAAATATCCAATATTTGTCGATTTATATGAAATATAATTTATAGTTTAATTCTACCATATAAGTTAATATTATATGCCCGGAAAAACAATTTTCTAACAGATTATATTATGGCCTTGGCAAGTAATTTTGTAAATCAATTTACATAAAAATGGATTTAAAATGGTGTTGTGTAAAACGAATGATATCGATGTTCGTTGTAACGTTATTATGCAATTTCACGAGGTGCCAGTGAGGGCACCACCCCGTGCAGTGTTGCTCGGCCCCACCCGCGCGGCCCTCGCTCTATCGACCTGCGCAAGCCACCCGGGCCGCCGCAGGCCCGCCGACCGACCCGACCGGATTGAACCCCTAGCCCCCGCACCCCTTTGCGCCAGGCTATTTTATCCTATTCGACTCATGGGCGCCGCCGCATCATACTCCCTACCTATATTAAATACGTATAGATACACACTCATTTATGCGTAATTTTGTTTTGAAATTATAATTATAGCTGTTATTTTATCTCATGTTGGTATATCAAATTAATTAAATTTCACGTCTCATGAGATTAGTGTATGGTATGAAGATTATTAATTGTCAACTTTTTATCGATGTTTTATGAATTACGTGTATGTTTAGCTGTCAACGTTATTTTTTATCGTCTGATGACGCACTGGCACTAAAATGTACACGTTTGCGCCAATCACAATTTTTATCTTTGGCAAGTGGTTATGCAATTTCTATAGACGTAGTTGTAGAACTATTGAGATATGTATTTATATTATTTAAATCTCAGTTTTTACTTCTTTGCTATAAGAAGATACAGATTTTGATATTACCTATATTCTTTTTGCATATTAAGTATAAATAATTATTGTACAGTTAATACCTTTAAACTTATTATTTTATACAATTTTCTTTGGATTAGCCCTAATACCAATATTTAAGGTTTAAATATATTTTGGAAATTGATCAAACCATAATTATAAAATATAGTACCGCATTCTTATCTCTGTAATTTGAAGTTTTATGAAAACCATATTTTACAATGTCTGCAAGTGCAAGCTACACGTGGAGTCCACGGAGTGTCTAGATAAGGGACAGTGTATTTGAATAGATAACGAATCGCATCTGCATCTTATTAACCATTCCTGGACGACATTATCATCTCTTTAAGCCTTTCATTTCAATAAACAGATGATAGTTGTCTATCACATATCATGTGACATCTGTAGTCGAACGTGTTTCTCTTTATTATTACACCATATTTTTAATTTGCTAAACCATTAAATGTTTCTACTGTATGGATTAACTTAAATATATACGAAAGATTGTTTTGCTAGAATATTGGTGGTTCTGTTAATTTTGAGCGTAAAAAAAATTGTAATTTAATAAACTTTAGGCTTAACAACTATTTTTAATGGGCGATGTTAACCACATAACGAATATTTGTACAATTTTATTTTAAATACTTAATTTAAGCCTTAAAGTATTTTCAAATTTAAATTTATTTATTCGCTTCAAGAATAAAGGTTTTAAGACATGCGTGACAGCAATGAAGCATGGTAATTAACATAGTTGCTTATTCGCTGGAAAACAACAGACGACTCAAAGCTGTCGAAATGTAACTTGCTTTGCAGCTTGGTGAAAGTTGAAATACTTCATACACTTTTTACACGCGGTCAAAATATAAGATGTCAACGACCTTTCCAAGAACATAAAACGATGAGTAATCGTTGTCTGCTACAGGAAGAAATAATATTTAACAAAACTACAGTATGAAACAGGAAGCTATTTTCTAGTTTTAAACAAAACCTACGCATGCTAAACTCAAGAATGAACAGTTTATTTATCATTGAAATAAAATGTATGTGCTATAAATTGTAATAAGAACTCCTTAATCAATTTGAATAACTAGCGATTGATAAGTTTTAAAATATGTTCAACAGCTTTGATGGGATGAATTAAGGTTGACCAGAAGAACTGAGGATGACTATCTAAGATGCCAGAAAATTTTGAATTGTACATCTAATATATAAAATTCTCGTGTCACAGTTTTCGTTGCCATACTCCTCCGAAACGGATTGACCGATTCTCATGAAATTTGTGAGCATATTGAGTAGGTCTGAGAATCGGCCAACATCTATTTTTCATCCCGATATTCCCACGGGATCGAAAGTTACGCGGGTGAAACCGCGGGGCGCAGCTAGTATTTATTATAAATCTATTTTTAGATTAAAAGTCTTGACTGACATTAGCAAGTAATGGAATAATTTGCTTACGCCGACTTTTTAATAATGGGGTTTAAGAATAAGACTTTAGTTTAGAACATATTAACTAATACATTTTTTAATTTTACAGTTTTTCTATATTCTACTAATTTCGGAAAAAATAATATTCACATTCCGTGAAAAACTTCCAAGTAAAAAAACATACTATCGCAAAAAGAATATAAGTTAAATAAAATGTAAAATCTGAACGGCCAAAAACAAAACTACAAAAAAACCAGACTGGTACAATCGTGTTAGATGTAAAAGTACTAAATTGTTATATAAAATTATAAGGTAGCAGTGGTTTTTAGTATTTAAAATTAATTATTCTTCTTCTATCATTACGATAAATGTTTTTCCAACAACAACACTTTCTAATAAAGTTTAGTTTTACGATATTTAGGATAGTTTTTATCTTTATTTATAATTACTTCATAGAATTATATGGTCATATTGTACATAAATAAAGTGTGGGTACATTATTTAATAGAAAATATTCTCTATAAGTACATGTAAAAATAGAAATCTTTAAATAAATGATAGAAAATAGTTTCATTTGTACGTACTTAAGTCTTGTGAATAGGATTTAAACCCCTAACCCCAGTTAATTTTAATACATGTGTAAGTTATTAAAATATATGTATAAAAACTGCACAAAAAATAGAATAAGAGTTAATAGTATTCATAAGTAAAAAAAATCTAAACTGTAAATATAGTTACCTACCTAGTTTTTTTATCTACTCACAAAAAATAACCCCGAAGTGAAGTAAAATAAGTAATATATAACCAACAAAACGCCGGGTTTTTGTTGCTATACATAGAATTACACCAATATAACGTAGCTGTAGCCAGCATAACAAAGTGAAGTAGTTATTCAGAAAGTAGACTGACGTCATCGAGCCGGTATCTCCCTTCCCCCCGCACCCCTCTCATTCCCTCTAACATCCTGCTATTGGGTTCGCTACGTGCTATCGTCGTCGCACCACTGCCTGTACCCATGCCTTTATACACAGACGCAGTTGAGTCGGTTTCACACGGAAACGGGCACAGCGGGCGCGGCCATGTTGTAAGAGTAAACTTGGCAACGTCGCACTAGACATCGACCGATTTAATCACTTCGGTGCCGAAGCCGCTGCTAAGTTTCTCATTATCTCCCATCTGCTTGTAATTAATGGTGTAATTTAATTGAAAATAAGTAATTTTACTAATATTATAATAAGTAGTAATAATTACTTACAATTTATGCAATAAAATAAAGTTTCAAATTTCTAACCCGATTTCTATTTACAGAGAAAAAAAAACAAGTTTATTTAATATTATACAAAGAAATACAAAGTTAAAGGGCACATATTCTTACTAAAATTATAAATTGCAAAGTATGCATCTTTCGTGCGTTTTCTGGTTTTGGACGGTTTCCTGGGGATACTTTTTACATGGATGATAACGCGGGCACAACACGTCTTATCACATTTGTATTATATACTTTATTAAGAATCCTATGTCTTTATTATTAATTATTTATTTTTATTCGATGAATACGAGCTACACAAATCTGAAAACAGTCGACAATTTAAACGGCACACAGTACTAATGTTCTAATATCTCTTTTCACATTCATATAAAGTTATCGGCTATAAATAAATTATCTCTTATGTACAAACTTCACGTATATGCATGAAGAATTATAAAACAGAAATAACATAATGAAGTATGTAGTAAAGCAAGTCTGACGGAGTGGCAACGGCGCATTTTGTTCAATACAGCTAGAGCGATAAAAGCGGCAACTGCGCAATTTTTGTAGTATCGTCGTGTCATGACGACGCGCACTCGGCACTGCCCGGTGCGGAGCGGCCCGCGGCGCTCGCCATTGCGAGCGTACCCGCTCGGGGGTCGGACATGTACGATGTAGTAATTTTCCTGTGTGATTGTTGAAAATACTCATCATGTATATTATGATGTTATATATTTATTATACTTTCATTATTTATATTATCATAATTTAGACTTGATTTTTATTTCCTTAGCTGTGCTTAGTTTTTATAACTACTTGGTTCAATATTGTTTTATATAGTAATATGTCGTCTATATATAATACAACAACTTCATTTGCTTAGTTACGCATATTTATACATATTTTGATAAAATTGATTAATTACCACGAATATTAATTTATTTCGTGTCAATAAATCAATTTTAATAAGGTATTTTGTAGCCACGTACACCGTAATTTCATAAAGCTGAAATCTTGTCTGTGCCTTGAGAATTGAGACTTGAGACTGATCTTTCAAAAACCTAGTTAAAAAGATGAGATTAAAATATACAATCGAGTATTAAATATTAATCATTTCAAAATAAAAAATTATGAATGTAATTTTTAAATATGTAAATTAAAAACCTAATGTTTAAATAAACGATGAGTGGAAAGAACCGCTGAGCCCAGACAATTATTACGAAACTGTAGTATTATTTTATAGTGATTTTAATATGAATTGATTAACAAAAATGTTAAATAATTATGATGTTGGTGATATTATAGAAAAAAATATAGTATTTGAGCATCTAACTCTCTTTCTTCTCTTTGGCAATCAAGCATGTGTATGTTTATCTTCAATTTTCTCTTTTTCTCTTGAACTAGAAGTGATTTTTTTTATTAAATCATTTCAACTTGGGGGACATTACAAGTTTCATTATAATGTTTTTAATACTTTTGAAATGTGTAAAAGTAATTAAAAAACAATTATATTAACTGACTTCAGAAAACCAACTCAACAGGAAACATATTTTATTTTAAATCGATGTCAACATTAAAAATCTTCCATTGCAGCGACCTAAAGATATTTTTTCTTTTCAGTAAGCAGGTATTAGAAATCTGTTTTTTTATATTACTTCTGTTACAAGCCATAAGTAGCAATTTAATATCAAGTATTATATATTGGGTACTCTATTTGTAACGCAGATACGAACTTTGTTCTGTTCTTAGAACGTTTTGTTTATCACTAAGATCAAAGGTCAACGAGATAAATTGGTTCAGACTTCAGACATAAACAGCTATACATCTCAACTTTTTAATGTAATACAAATCTATGTTTTCGTGATCGTGATTCTAGGTCGTTTTCTTTCTTAATCTTTTTTAAAGTTAATCTAATATATCTTTTGTGATTTTTTTATATTTATATTTTTGTACTAGATGGATAGTACGATTCAACGTCACTAACGTCGTTTTGATGTATCGACGTACATGGATGAAATATGTTTTTTTATAAAAAAAATAATATTTCTTTAATATGAAAAAAAAAATCTTTTAGGCATACGCTACGAATACGGGTGTGAAGTGATAAATATTATGTTGTTTCGTTTTGAGTGGTGTGTTTATACCCTGGGTAGGCTGGGGATGAGAATAAAACTGAAGGAGAGCTAGGCTTCTACAAAATCGGTCTCTTTTAAGAATTTTCGGGTCTGGTAATAATATCTATTCGTTTACAGCATATTCTGTAAAGATAGTAGAAATCTAAGATTAAAAATAAAAAATGTAAAATACATTCGACTTTTCATTAGTCGCGTTTAAAAACGGTGGGCATGTCTTTATTATTTAACAGAGGATTTGCATTTCTCTTCACTGACAATATTGAGAATTTTAATGTTGCCATAATTGATTTAACACGTGATTCTTTTCAGTTACGGTAAAATAATTGAAAACAAACAGTTGACGTGCAATCTTAACTTCCCCAATTGAAAAAAATAAAAACGAAAGCTCGACAAAATTCTTTTAATGCAGGGGCATGAGCAACTGGTGTAAAAAAAACTTGTCAATTGCAAATGGGACCCGCATACAAAGGGGTTCAACGTTAACAATAGCTTCAAAAGAATACATTATTCTATAAGAGCATTTTACATTCTATTATTTGTGGAGATGCGCCGAATAGTGGTTTCACCGAATAACCGAATACCGAATATTATTCGGTTTCAATTATAGCGAACCGAATATTCGGCCGAATTATTCGGTTTGCCATTTCATAATTTTGCCGCGTGAACAGGTTAGAACGCGTCTCATATGGCATTTTAGAGTTGTTACGAAGAACTTGCCACGACGAATCCTGTCATTATGGAAGATCTTAAAAGTGTGATTGGCCGTGGAATTGAACAGAATTGCAGCTGAAAGCCTTTCACCTAGAAATCAAACCCTTTTGATTGGTGGGCAAAGCATATTAAGTCTAAATATTATGCACATTTAGCTAATTTAGCCAGTGTTTCGGAGTACCTATTCCTGGAAGTAGTAGCGGACGATATTTTTAGAAGCTGGGAACTTTAAGGAAAAAAAAACCCAATAGACTGTTACCGAAGAGAGCCGAGAGCTTGGTGTTTCTGCACCATAATTTAGTATTAATTAATAATAATTATTGAATAAGTATGTTTATTTGATTTTTTAATATTTTTAGAGTGTCTCTCTGTTTCTACATAGGTATCTCAGTTATAGTGAATATTATTGTCAATTTGCCCCATGAGTGTTCTTTTAAAATTTAAAATATTGCTGTAAGGTTAGAAATAAATATTAATTTTAAGTTTAATTGAATTATATTACTAGCTTTACCTATGGGGCCATCCATAAAGTACGTCACACTAATTTCTTGATTTTTTGCCCCCCCCCCCCTTGTCACAGTTGGTCACATTTGTGAGTAAAAAAGATGCCGAATGAGTATTTAATTTTATGAGTAATGAGTATTGAGATGCGCCGAGTGGCGCATCTCTAAATATTTATACGGTATGAACATTTTGTCTATTTTCCGATATTATACTAAAGAATCTGAAGAAAATACAGACGTTTTCAATATAAATATATTTTGCTATAACTGCTTATAAAATACAGTATCCACTAAGTAAGAAGTTGCCTTTGATGACTCGACATTTCGAAGAAAAGTGAAACATGTCTTTGGCAATGCTATTAATCATGCCAATCCGTTGATCATAGGGGCGGCGTACTGCCCGCCCATATCACTTTCAAACCATTTACGTTTTTTTACTGAACTTGAACCTTTAATAGGACGCAACGCCGCGCTGTAGGGATCGTTGTTGATGTTTAGTTTGTAGCATTTTCTTAATGAACTACAAGTGCTCTATAATGATGATCAATGATCAGAAAGCTTTGTTTGATGTTGATTTTATTTCATGCCCAATGATAAAAAATATTGAACTCCCATTGGATCGCTTTGTTTTGATCGCTTCTATATACCTATGTAAAGATCGTTTCTATCAGGAATGTTTGGAAGTATCAAACAAAAACAAAGAATTTAATATGATACGTCCTTTTGTGTTTACAGTTCTGATCGCCCTTTTAATGAACCTAGAAAGTACCTTTCCTCTTCTAACTTCATGTTACTAGATCAATAGTTGCAAGTTAAAAAAAAAACATTGGAAACGGCCGTATTTCGTTTGCTTTAATCGAGCTTGATTTTCTATAAGTACATCAGTATTTGGTATTTCAATATCGTATCACCACGCGTATCTCATGTATTCTCGTAAGTTGGACTCGCACTTTACTTGTTTTTAAATTTGTAAACCAGTCCGCCAGTTTTAATGGGTAATTGGGTTCATCCGCGAGACCCACACAACCATCTAATCCCACCCAGGTCTGATGGCAGTTTGAAAATTTCCCTGAGAAACACAAAAATATGTACGTGGTATATCAGAAAATTTAAAATTGCAAATTTAAGCTAATGTTTTACTATTAAAGTTACGT
>LUGF01041212.1:555-10576 GCA_001625245.1 Calycopis cecrops | reverse complement strand
TCGCTCAAGTCGTTAACTTCCTGTTTTTGATCAATTTTTGGTCAAATAAAACGAAGCTTTATTTTTCTGTATTTCTGATGCACGATATGCATTATCATTATATAGCAATATAAGGTTACGTACCTATAAGAATTGTAAAACATACCCCATTGGATCACTTTGTTGTCAATCTAACTTTACACCTTTTTTCTCAGAACTTGAGAAAGAGCCAAACTTAAAAACTAAAACTTGATTAGTTTTATATAGTTTTTTCTGGAATATAATTATTATTATATAACCAATTTATTTGTTATTTTGTATTACTTTATTTCTCGCCAAATTTCGATATTATAGTTCATGGGAAGTACTCCTATATCCTATACTAAGTATCGCAAGTTTCAATAAGAGATACAACAGAGTTGGCTGTATCTTTTATTGCTTTAACTTGGTAGTGTGTTTGGTTACTAGAAGATAGTGCAAGTCCTCAGTATATAAAATGAATTTCATCTTGATATCTCCACGCTACCTTCGAGTATAGCATATAAATTTAAAACCGCCTTAGCATACAGTTATGTTGACGGTGTCATGCAGCAATGTAAAAGAGCCTTCACTGCAAATATTGGCTACATTAGCGATGTGAGGTCGCACCTGAACTAGGAGTCATACGAGAAAAAAAACGGTCGCCATCGTTGAAATCGGCCAGGAAAGCATTATTAGTTATACATTTAGGTCAGTGATTCTCAACCACTGTGCCGCGGCACTTGTGTGCCGCCAAATTTCAAAAGTGTGCCGCCAAATTTTGCAAATATACAATATAATAATGTTGTTTATTTGCAAAATATACAATAAAACATAATAATGTTCATTTTTTAAATTATATTATTTAAAAACAAAAATATTATTTATATATCAAAAAACATCAAGCTCAAATTTCGCATTAAAAATATTTTTATTATTAGCTTGTAATTAATCCCTTAATAAACGTTTAGTTATTATTGTAGTATTTCGTATATTTCAATTTTTTGTCATAAACTATTTATGCAGTGTGTTGTAGTCGATAAATAATTTTTATCTTTTTTTTGTGTGCCGCCAAATTTTGAAATCGATAAATATGTGCCGGAACAAAAAAAAGGTTGAGAATCACTATTTTAGGTACTACTACTTAAAGTATAAAATCTTTTTGTATTAATATTATGAAAGTGTCTCTCTTTATTATCTATCTATATAGTTATGGAAGTGTGAATCTTCTTTAAATTATTCCGATACAGGTTCTTTGTAAAGAAGCTACGGCTCACGTCTTTAACCTTGAAAATGCGAAAACGACACAAAGTGCGTGCTAAAGATACATACGTGTTAATGTAATCATGTTAGTCTACAATTCTCAGTAAAAAAGCTGTATTTTTTATTTGTCCAACCGTGAGAAGCTAGAGGAGGCTAGTTTTCTGTAAAAAAAAAATATATTAGGCTATTAAAAACCTGATATCTATAATTTTATCAAAACCGGTATCGCGTTCAAAACATTATTATGCATTCTTTACGTCATTCGAAAATATTAATGCTAGTATAATTTAAACGGTTACATTATCGCATATTCTTAGTTAGAGTAAGTAATATAATTATATCTAAATTATTGTAATTTACGTTCGTGTAGGTTATCTAATTTCGACTAGCTACCGTGCCTGCTTTTATGAATATAAATGAATTTAGTGTGTGAATTAGGTATGGTGGGTATATAATTGGTATGAAGTTTAATCATGGCAAAAAAGTGGTAGAAAAATTAGTAGCCAGCAAATGGCAGAAATTCGAAGTATCATCTCCTTGTTGGGATTTCTATTTTATAGTTACGATATAGAGGAGGTGAATATCTAGAATCTAGATATATATATAACTGTCCATTTCTCCATTGTTATATGTTGAATAATGTTTAGTCCGTTTATTTCTATTGTCTGTTTGCACTTGGCAGTTTTGTGTTAACTATTATTAATTTGACTTTGAGCTATTCTATTGCAATGAAATATGTTTCTTTTTTCGTCTATCGACATGATCTTGAGTAGATAGATGCCTATATCATTTTTAACGACAACGCAGTTATTCACAACTGCGTTTTTAGTTTAATCAGTTCTCAATGGATTCTATGTAAATTAGGCTTTTCTTGTTAATATTGAATTTTTTTCTAAAGAATATCTGGTTTGATTCAAAGACCTCGTAATCCATTCATCCAACATTTTCCGGTAATAATAATATTAATAATATCAGCTGTTATAACTCTCATATTGGAAGGCATCTCTGCCATATGTAACACAGTGAGAACATAAAGTTAGTCTTGTCGTTCCACGAACACACAATCGCAACCCAATGAAGCTGTATGGGATATCTCTCCGCTTCCACAGAATTAGGTCCGAGACCACCATCAATGTTTTTTTCTCGATATGCGTAAGTAACTTCCGCTAGGCAACCAGATTTATGTAATTTAATTTATCTATAGGTACAATTAATTAATCTGTTGTGTGTAAGACAAACATGAATGACATTTCAAAGTCACTTAATAATCGTGCGGATAGCGCTATTATCGGATACAAACGCAATCTATTTATGAATATTTTTGTAATTATTGCGTGAGAATACGCAGACAGCGGGTTTGTTATCCTCAATGAAATAATTATATAAACACGTCGCATATAGTTTGACCAATATGTTTGTGACATTAGCATAATAATGTACATGTTTTTTTCTCTGTAAATTTTGTACTCCACAAGTAGATCCTAGCAAAAACTATTATTTGATAATCTCTTAAAGTGCCTATGATAACAATGGTGGAGACCTGGTGACCATAAAGTCTAGCTTGGGCACCAATCCACCATAATATACCAAAGTTTGTATTTTATTATTTGTACTGCTTAAATACGCTATTAAAATGTGTATAAATAAATTATTATTATTAGAAAGTATAAATGTAGAAAGTGTATGGACGTCGTGTGTTATAAAATGGAATATTATTACATTGGTGCCAATTTTTTTTTTAAATAATGATCCCAAGATTTGTACATGAAGTATATTTTTCACAACATAGGTAAATTCTAAACATTTTTTTTTTTCATTTTCTTGTTGTTCACTCAACTGCTCTGGAGAGGAAGAATTATGTTTATTTCTATTTATAAAATATTTTTAATATTAATGGATTTAGTATAGGTGAGTACGGGTATCGTTAGATTTTTTATGCAGTAGGTTTTAAACGTTTTAGGCAGAGAATAGTTAGTAGACAATAAAAACTTAATAATAGATTGTGGAATACACTGCTAGGAATACCACGTAAAAATACGCCGCCTCACAGGTGGCACGCAGATGGTAGCCCGTAAGCATAAAATGCTAAGATATTTCTGTTAATAGTTTTATGATCTACAATTTTGGTCTATACTTTATTGTACAATACACGAGTGTAACATCTATGTGTGTGAGTGTATGTATCATCAATAAAGTTTGATGAACTAAAATTTTGAAAGTCTGATAAAAAATAAGTACTATAAACAAATACATTTATTTTTTCTCTTTACAAATTACGTGTAGGTAGGTAGCTTTTTATTGCTGAATTATAAATAATATATTTATGGAGCAAATGCAAAAGTAAACCGTAATAGTGTATTGAATGCTATTTTGTAGGCTTATCTACCTTAAGACTAATAACTAATAACATAAATAGGGTCCCTATTACTAAGACTGGCCCTCTGTCTGTCCGTCCGTCTGTCACTAGTCTATATCTAAAGAAACGTAATAACAGGATAGTTAAAATTTTCACAAATTATTCCTGTTGCTGCTATAACAACAAATACTAAAGAACCTCGTAATAACCACTGGTAAAGTGTAGTTGTTTGCTCACATTGGAAAGGAACCCACGATATGCGGGTCCGTACTTAGCAGGGTTTTGTTATACATATTTTATTTAACCTTTTTATAATTTGTTTTTACTGGGCTATAGATATGTTGTGAGTTACACTGTCAGCTGGTACAACTGGTGAAAATAGTCTTCTACCTAATCATTCTAATATCACCTTCTGAACTACTCTATCACCGGTCTAAAAAATATCATTAGGAATACTTATTTTTAGCACTATTCATAAATGCAATTTATTTATCCCTATGAAATATAAGATCTTTTATACAATTGCCGCTATTTCTTTAATTCAATTTTACATTTTCTCAAAAAACGTCTCAAAAAGTGTGTGGAAACTTGTAAAATAGAACTAATAAATAGTGGAAATTGTATAAAAATCATATTTTTTATCTCTTTAAGCGATGATATTAATTTCCACCAAAGTGACAATACGCTTCATAAACCATACAATTTATGAACAATTAATGTTAATTTTTTTTCCAGTCTGTTCATCAACCAAAAACATTTACGTCTCTTTTTTGGTTTAAAAAATACTCGGAGTTTTATTACTTATTGAGTATTTAGAATTGTTTTTATTGCGTTTTAAAATTCGTTGTAAATATTGTTATTAAATTATCCGGTAAACAGCAATGTTGACTGGATAACTTGTCTAAAAATGATATGTTATTTCACAACAAAGTTGTAAATTAAATCAAACATGATAACGTAGGAAATATTATTGCTGCATCGCAGCCGAGTAGTACCTACACGACCAGGCTCTTAGACAAATCTCTCTGCACGTCAACACAGCGAAGGATGAGTCACGGACAAATTCAACTGGTTTCAATTGTTGTTTTTATCTCAGCAACAGGTCTATGTAGAATGCAGTATATTACAACTCCAACCCAAGAAAACATTTTGTAAGATTATGACGTCTCCTATTGTTTCTGTGGAAAATTAACATTTATTTTTCATAGCCATAATAATTGGATGATGATATCTACATGTGGAATGATTCACGACCTCATTATCCAAATATGTTTGTGAATACTAATTAACACATTATAATTTAAATGTTAAATAAACCCTATATTCATGATTGCTACCACATTTGAGAAATTTTCCAAGGCACCAGCGGGAGCCCTTGGACACCTAGAGATGTACTCGTGGACGTTACTTAACTACTTAGAGATCAGCTGGCACACAGCACACACCACCACTCGAGAACTCGTGTTTTATGGAACCAGCGACGACCTCCTAAGGAGTCACACTGCGAAGCTGCTTATAGCAGATTCAGGTTTCTCAAGAGTTTCCGCCACTGCTTCGTCAATTCTTCACCTCTCTCTTTTTTCTCATCCACAACAAAATAATTGGCCATTGGGCAAAGTAATGTTCTGGAGTAAAATACACTCGATGAAAGGCGTATCGGTTGACAATTTGAGTGTAATAATAAAGACCCAGATCGCCTACACTAAGCATCAGTATTCAGTAGGTGGCGAGGAATAAATAGTTTTAGCCAATACAGTTCGTTGAACACAATATGTACATAACCGGTTTAAATGTCGTTTGTGTTGCTGTAAGTCTAAAGTATAATCGTTAAGGACATTCGCGACATTAAAATGTGGATGTGTCTCGATGTGCTAGTTTTTCAAAAGTACAAGTCATTGGACGTATTGTAAATAGGAAGATACATTATCGGCTATCGCCAATCGTGTGCAATTTAAATTTTGACGCCACGCGATTACAATATGAATATAGTCTTTGAGTTTTTGTTACTTAAATCATACTGGATCTTACCGAAATATAAGTTCAAATCATTCCTGTACGAGGTTAAGATTGTGGAGACAATTCCTTCTTTATTTATTATTGTATTATATGTGTTATTATTTTAATTAGTGTACTTTAAAATACAGCAAAGTTTCTTTTTTAAATATACTATATAACCTATATGTAGCCTGTTTCAGTAAATGAAACAGGCGTATTGCGAAGCTGAGCACAGGAACCGGATGAATTTTCTCTTTTTATTGTTTATCCTTTTGAAGTCTCCATCTCTGTTATCTGAGTCAACTAACTCCATCTAAGTTAAAAATTTTCAAAAGAACTTTTTATCATTATTTGTTACTTATTAAAGATATCCCATAAAGTCCGTGTTCTTCCTACTTCCTCAGTCAAATCATAATTAACCCATTGCTTCCTTTTTAACATATTTGTATGTAAGCAAACGATCTGAAGATAATTATAGGTCAAGTAATTGGAGCATGAGTAGACTCCGTTTTCGTTTCGACTTTCTGAAAGATGAGAGGAAACTATCAAATCCTTGCTGTTACCATGCTTGAACCAATTAAGAAAGCTGTAGAAATCACCCACCTTAACCTAATTGTGTTGGGATTCCTTCTAGGCAATGGGTATATAATACGTCAACTATATGAAACATATCCCGCGTGTCCGGCAAGAAGAATAAATAATAAAGTAAGAGGTAGTGCCACGCTGCATGCTTGCATGCAGCCGAATTGAGCCGGCACGACCGGGGAGGTACCTCTCGCTTACACGAGACCGGCGTGAAGTGACAGCTGTGCTGTCGCGTTTCGTGCGGTGTGTAAGTATCCGGTGGTCCACGGAGGTGGGAGGAGAAAGAGGGGCAGCGCATCTGTAGTCTATGCAGATGTCTATGGGCGTCGGTAGTCATGAAAATGGCTACAACTGCTCGTTTGCCCTCCTATACCATAAAAAAAAAAATAAAGAAATTAGCAAAAATTTATAGGAACAAGTTTTAATACAAGAGGAAAAAAACAGGACCTTTGGGTTGAATGCCCCTTACCATTCGCCATTGGACACGATTAGGGCCCTTTGTCTCCTAATATGGAGGAGATAAAAGATAAAAAGATGATTGAAAATTATAGAAAAAAAATGTTTTTGTGGCATCACACCACGTTCTCTTATGTCGTTCAACAGTTCACAGTGATCAAATGTATCAAAAACTTGCTCATTATTATTGTAGTTTACTTTGAATTTCTTCAAACAAAAAATATTCGAGTGATTAACTTTCGTAGGTTTTTTAATTATAATATTTATAGTAATACAAAATTATATAATTTATAACTAAATTAGATTAGCTGGTAAAATAAAAGTTCAAAGCGTTAATTAAATTAAAAAAAAAATGTTTTATTTACTTAATATTTTGTTGAAATTATATCATGAATTCATGAAACAAGGTATTTTTATTGATTTTGTAATATACTTATTTTAGGATTATTCTTTGTAATAGCTTGTAACAAGAAGATCTGATGATATTAAAAGTTGGTTATACAGCATCTTGCTTAGTTCGCGTTCTGAAAAAATCTCATAATACCTTCACTGTAATTTCTTAACATCTTTTTTCTATTTGTTCTTAACTTTAATCTTGACAATCTGCAAGTGATTAAAAATAATTTAGGTGAATTCGGAGTTGTTGAAGAGTATCAACCTTGTAACTTCGAGAGTAATTTTAAATTAGGAATGGATAGAATAGAATAGAAAATCTTTATTTAGGATATAATACATATTACACTGTTAGGTATACGTTATATGTATATATATAAACAATTTAAAAAGAAATTAATAAATATATTTATGATAACTTAGCTTACTACTTAATTCTAAGGTACATACATACCACGTAAAAAATAAGATAAAAAATAAATAAAAGATAACACGAATATTCTGTATATAAGGAAAAATATATAAAAGTGTAAATATACTTAGTGCCTAAAAAGAAAACCACTCAGTTGGGTGACAGTTGGTCGAACCACCGTCCTGGTATTACGTGGGCCCTGAGGTGTAATTAGTTGGAACAGTTAAACAGCAGGGACCGGAAAACCCCTTCTTTTGATGAAGCCTATTTTTAGGGTAACCCTATTGAAGTCTTACCCAAATGATAGGGTAACCCTATCGATAGTGTAAGTCTATCGATGTGGAATCCCTATTGAATAAGGTTAACTAATTTTGATGCGCTTACCCAATTATAAGCGTTTAATATTTAAGCGCTTACCCTATGATAAGGTTACCCTATGTTTGTCTCTGTTCCGCGCATGCTGTTTTCTTTAAATTTTTATAAAAATGCGTAATTGAACTCAAGAGTGCGAGATTGGATTTCGTGAGCGTAGAGGTTCAATTTGCTTGCGCGTCGTAAAAACCCTATGAACGGGTAAGCTGTGCAATAGGGTTTTCTAATAGGGTTAGTGCTTACACGAATTAACTCTATTGATAAGGTTACCCTTAAGATAGACTTAAGTCAACGGTTTGATAGGGTTTTGAAAACAAGTTTATGAAATACCCTATCAAAAACCCCTTTAAGGGTAAGCAGTGCCGGTCCCTGTTATAAACAGTCAACATTTTTGATTCCTACAAAACGTAACTTAATTGAATAAATGTAAGAAGACACTTTACATAATATATAACACTTGCACAATATATATTTAAGCATAACGTATAAATAATTGGTATGTGGCAGTTTGAACTTCGAACGTACTTATTCAATTAAAAATGCATTTTACGATGCACATTTACGTTTACATTTACGCGTCACAAATGACGTAAGCCAACACCATCGCGTCAGCCGCATGAGCCCATGACGCAAACAAGACTTCAAACTAGAAAATGTTTTTTACCAGAATTTAAATATAATATAGCGTGGTAATATGTATCGGAAAAATGCTTTATTCCCATGGGAAAACGGGTAAACTTCTAAACGAGTGAACCGATTGGGTGGAAATTTTATATGGTTATTCCGATGGTTTCCTGAATGCTTACAAAATACAATTGGATCCGGTAGGTGGCGCTGTTGTCGATATGTGAACTACTAAATAGAATAGTAAACTATGCTGTTAAGAACATGATGATGTTTAGTAAAGTTGATGTACATAAGCTCGCGAAGGTTTATGAGTTGGTACGACCAATTTTCGAAAGATGGCGCCACTGATATTATAATAAATTTCATATATTGCTATTATAGTTCATGTTGATTTATCTATTGGTGGCGTAGCAACGCGTGCCGCGAGCAGCTAGCTACCTAATGAGCAAGGACGTTAAAAAAAGGCGGACGGACCTAGAAACGAATGAAGTACATATTAAAATTGTGACAGTATGTTTATGTTTGCCCGTGTAAAGTGTTACTAGACTTGAGAAAAATCACCCATTTATTTTTTAAATATATATTTTTGATTTTCTATTAGCTTGTATTTTTTTATTTGCTGCCTTTTACCACCCGTAACGATTATAGACAGGTATTTAAGGTGGTTTATGATTTAATACTACAGAAGCGCGAAATTTAAACAATGTAGTTTTTTATTGTTTGGTCGAGATAATATATAAGCTAAGTTACGAGTATATGATTTGCGCAAATAAAGTATCTTTCTTTAAAATCAGTCTAATTTGAACAAACGGTGTCAATTCCTAAAAAGGCTCTATTTGAGTAATTGAATAGGGAATATGCATGTATTTTTTTTATATTTTTAAATGATAATTTACATAATTACATTAATGTAAAAAAAATATCAGCGCTGAAAAAACAATATTAAGTTCAAAAAAAAATGTTTCAAATTAGTAGGCCGATAACAGCTTTTTAAACGATCGCCATTTTGCCGCGCTGACATGACGTCACGCATCATAACAACCACCAATGGCAATGCTCCAATGCTCGTGAACAATGATGTTATTTATGAACTTTGACGTCACAATTCGTTCCGACCAATGGCGTGCGTTTCACCTAATTCAATCTTCCCGCATAATTTTTGCACTTTTCAATAATTATTTTCTGATTGAAAACAAAATTATACAAAAAAATATTAATACGTACGCACATCTACAGGAAAAGACTTTACATATAAAAAAAATTATCATTATTTGAATCATACGCATATTCCCTATTGAATTGAATTTTATTTTATTTGGCTGATTAAAAAAATGGTATCAAT
The DNA here is from genome assembly GCA_001625245.1 of Calycopis cecrops. Taxonomy (NCBI): domain Eukaryota; kingdom Metazoa; phylum Arthropoda; class Insecta; order Lepidoptera; family Lycaenidae; genus Calycopis; species Calycopis cecrops. The sequence goes on along the minus strand of LUGF01041212.1, from coordinate 778 downwards.
GATAACGTACAAACGACCAATAAAACACAATAAGCAATTAAATATTTGTTTTTATTAACACTTTATTTTATCTTACGAATAGGGCCATTTTTAACACATTTGACAACTATCAGTCTTTGTAAAATTGTTTTTATAAATTTTCTTAGTCCATTGAAAGGTTACATTAAGGGCTGCGTTTCTCAGAGGACGCAATTTTATTTTTTTAATGTGTAGGGGGGGGGGG
>LUGF01041200.1:87430-101944 GCA_001625245.1 Calycopis cecrops | reverse complement strand
TGTCTCCCGAGTAGTTTTCTTATATTTTTGTGACATATAAACTCCGTTTTAGTGTTGTGTATAAAATTTTGATTGATTGTTTATACCAGGTGATTTCAGGATTTTATAAAAAAATAATTACTGATTTCACTAATCTACACTAATACCTATTATAAATGCAAAGTTTCAGTTGAATGTTTGTATGATTGATACAAAATTACGCCAAAACGATTATAAAACTTAGCAATGCTGAATAATACATAATCTATCTATCTTAAAATTGGCAGGTGGTTATGTGTGCGGAACTTCTAATGCGGATGAAACCGAGACATACTATTAAGTGTATTGTTTAAAATATTATTATTTCAATTTCTCTCTCTCAGCTTGCTGGTGTTTTGAAGTCAACCCTGCAGAAAGATTATACCATAAGATAATAATGTCTTCGTACATAAGGACTGAGAAGAAAAAAATATAATATAAAAATACACAAGTACATCAAAATGTTAACATTACTGTTGGCAGTAACAATGATACGGGGAATATATTCCTCTCGTAGGTTGCCTAAATGTACATAGTAAATGTTATGTTGTGTCGTAAACCTGATAAACATATATACTGTCCTATAAAGTAACTTTGTACTGATCCATATCCTAGGGGATATTGACTTGTACTAAGTTATCTGCAATACGAATAAGTTAGAAATCATCATCATTATCGACATTTATTTCAATTTCAATGCTGGACATTGCCCTCTTTTGCTACATAAAAGCTACTGGGCTGTACTAACGCTGTTAGTATCTATACCAGACATCCCACGCCACGGAGAGAGAGACGAGAATAATCTGATAACAGATAATATGAAATGCCATGATATATGTAAGCTATAATCCATTAGATAAATCTTTAGTATACTCTACAAGAATCTATAGAGAAAGTGTCTACTGTCGGAGAATGGCAGTCATTTATTCGGTCTTTAACTGGTTTTATACGTCAAGTTCCAGCAGTATATATTTCCTTTCAAAACGCTGAAGTGGATCGTAATGAAACGCAGATGTGTTTTACGACTTTATCATTTCCCCGATGAGTCACTCACAAATTTGAAGTGCTTTGAAATCAGTCTCTGTCACTTACGCCGATATTATGCGTGGCAAAAATCCCAGCTGAAAGCATGATGAGCCTTAAAATCTGTCTTAGTTAATAAGTTACGACCATCTAGTAAATTTTCTAGATTGGGAACACTGTTGACAGATATCCCCATTAGTTATGATTATATACGCCCATATGCACTTCTTTCGTTTCTTTCAATGAATTTTAACTTGCAACTGTATAGTAGCTTGAGAAAGGTAATCGTTAAATGTGAAGTATAATAAAGAAATATGGTCGTCGTACGGCTGATGTTGAATACTTAGGGATTCTTTATATTTGATATTTGCTATATTATTATTTGCTATATTTGCTTGCGTGAATTTCGTACTTCAAAAATGAAGGTACTCAATTCTTTAGAATGAAATATTCACAGCTCCTCTCCCGTAGACTATAGCGTGATAGTATGTAGCCTATATGTTGCCGCGACAAGTGTGTAATATTCATGCACAATTTTAAGTAAACCCATGCAGTACTTTTGAGCTTAGCCCAGACATGCATACAGACAAATACACAAAAATTCTAATAACTATGTTTTTGGCTTTGATATCGATTGTGGATCACGCCCCAAGTATTCTTTTAAAAAATATTCAATGTATATTTTTGACTTTCCTACGAAAGATTATTATATGTGGAGACGATTTATAGACTGCAATTTTTAGCTAAATCAAATCTGGTGCTCAAAGCGTATTTTTTATATTCAACTTTTTAATTGATTTGGATTAATCGATATAAATCAGTAGTTATTTTTGTCACACTTATATACTACTAGCTGTTACCCACAGCTTCGTTCGCGTGGTTTTTTTGCGATAAAAATGAGCCGATGGCAGTCTTCAGCCCTTCAACTACCTCAATGCTATATATCACATCGGTCAGATTATAATATGATGCTAATTAAATTTGTTTATTAAAATTAATTATTAAATATGGTTTTCATGTTTTATAACAACTAAAAAAATATAATTACAATAAGAATAGTCTGCGCCCCACGTTTTTACCATGAATCGCGAATCCGTGAATATATCGCGATAACAAGTTGATAATATACTTTACAACATATTCTCAATTCTAATGATACACAAAAATTTTCGTAAATATCAATCAATCTAGAAAAATTTTGGAAGAGTATGAACAATTTTTTTATGGTATAGGGTGCAAACGACCAGTCGGAGCCATTTTTATGACGACCAACTCCCATACATCCGCATAGAGGCTACACAGATGCGCTGTCCTCCTTTCTCCTCCCACCTCCATGGGCTACCGGCTTCTTACACACATAGTTCGGTTTAGTAATTATTCGATGCTCACACACAGCAAGCCCCATACACAAAAGAATTCCAATGAATCGGTTACTAAGCAAAATAAAAGGGAATATCTAAATATAGGAAAACGAAACCGAATTAAAGATAACCGAAGAGCTTTAATCAAAGATATCAATAAGTACAGTTATTGGCAATTTCGATTGGCAATAATACTCAATCAACAGTCTCGTATGCCAAAGTCAACTTCCGAGCATCATAAAACAGTTCGCGAAGAAAATGATAAACTATCTTAGTAAATACGAGAAAATATAAACCTTAGGAAAAAGTAATAAAATTTTGATGATATTACTAAAGCTAGAAGTCTTTTGGATAGTTTGATAAATCAATTCGTAATGTACATTTGTTTCGTACTGTCTTAGCTGCTCAAATATAATCGTTTCTTGAGCTTGGATTGGGCTGACACCAGTTAAGGTGCAGGGGGCATGAATTGAGAGATATTATAGATTATATCGCCATGAATTTGAGTTCTGTGAGTTCTATTTATAAGAGTGTCAACACGGCTGAATTGAGTCTGAATATTCAGAACATCTGATGGCTCGCCTGTATTGATTATTATTATTGATAAACAAGCGAAAGAGATATGACTAGTACAAATTTATTCAGGGTATATTGTTTGTATGCTATATTGTTGCCTTACATAATAACCCAGCTAGGTATTATACATATTATAATTTCGATTTTTTTATTTTAACTTGAATTTTCTTTAATAATTGTTATTTATAATATAATTACACCGATGTGTGTAAAGCTTCTCTTCGTAATTAGTAACATTATATAAACACAGGTCCTAATTAAAGCTTCATTATTATGATTAGTGGTTTTATATTATATGGTTATTAATAAAGAAACTGACTCGCTGGAATACTTCTAAAATCGTTTTACTTACATATTATTAACATTTTTGTGTATAAAATTAGGCTTGGAAATAAACATATTATTCTTTGCTTGCAAGTAAAATATATTATACCGAACTGACACACCAGGTAATGATTGATATGTTCATGCATAATATGTCGAAGTCAGATTGTTTAATACGTCGTATTAGCTTACGACTAGCCGTTTAAAATACAGGGCCGTGTTGTACGAAAACTGGTCAACGATTATCCGGGTTGGTTTGGTTTGCGAAATAAATTCTAAATTAAAATAAAATTATTGTTTTTTTTTAAGTAAGAGTTAGGGCCATCTACTTTAAAACCGGATTGGACTAACATGATGAGGTGCTTCCAGTGGACTATTGGCGAAGGGCAGAATGTATGATATACCAGATGAATATGTAGATATCTATGGGGGTCAGTAGTCAACAACAGTCTCTGTCTTCACTTGCAAAAGGAACCATATGATGGCGAATGGAGGTCTGTGATGTGGAAAATTATATTTGGTACATTAAAATGGAGCACTTTACGATCTTTAGTACGCAAAGTACAGGATGTATAATTAAATTAAATCAATTATGTACATTTAAAATAAGAATTTTCATCATAAACTCAGTTCAATATTATTATTATCAAAATGATTTCGTGAGCTCACAGCCGAAATCTAGAAACAAAAGCCGAAGTAAATGTTTATGTCTATGTTAAGCAATATAATTTATTATATACTGTGAAAATATAGGGACTCGTAAGCAGCGCAATAAAATCTTATAACCAAAGGCTCTCTATTTATATATGTGAATAAAAGGGTTAAACATTGCCATAGCAACTATGTAAATGGCACGTACAAGTAAAATGGGGTCTAGTATGTACTTTCCAATTGAAACTCTTTTTTGTTTTCTATAACCCTTCTCACACAACTCTACTGCTTATTTAAGTTTAAATATTCATAGACATTCTATGCAAGAGAAAACACACAAACTGAAAACGTAACAAGAATATCAAATATTTACGAGTAAAGTAAATCACCGAGTGTGATGTAACCTTTTTGTTTCTTAACATGTGTCAACTTAACCGTGAAAAACGAGATTGCAAAAAGGTCGATATAATCGGGTAGCGTTGACTTAGAAGTATGATCTTTTTTCTGTGAATCATGAGATTTGCCGTATTTGGTAAGAATTTTACTGCTACGCGTTTCTGAGAGAAAGGCCTTGACAGACATACAGACGGACAAAACATATTTTACACTATAAGGGAACCGTCATTTCTTTTGGGACAATGACATCTAAAAAGATTTATCATAATTATAAAAATAAATATTAAGATATATAATATGATGAATATCTTAAACAAGTTAATTAAAAGAACATTTATTTTACGCATTCTTTGATTATATTAATAGAAAATATCCTTATACACACTCAATTGAAAGTTAGTGAATAAATAAAGTTTATTTAGATTCTGTTTTCGATTAGGCAAAAGAGCAAACTCATCTAATTTCTACCTTGTAACATTATAAAAGCAAAAGTTTGTGCGTTTGTTTGTTACTTCTTCACGCAAAAACTGCTGATCCGATTTCAAGAAATTTGGCACAGACGTAGAGGGTAACTTGGATAAACACATAGGATAGTTTTTATCCCGAAAAAAATGCCTATTCCTATGGGATGCCATGAGTTGATTTTCTATTTTCCACGGGATCGAAATTTACGCGGGTGAAACCGCGGGCGGAAGCTAGTAAAATCATAAATGTTAAAAATGGACTTATGTTAAGTTATTTTTTAACCGAATTCATTATCAAACTAATTGACCCCCTTCCCGAATATAATATAAAAAACTGCCAAATACAACATTCGATTTTATGTATTTTATGATAAATGTCCGCCTCATGAAATTTACGAGTAAACTATTCATGATATTGAATTACGATCTTCACAGAGCTTAGAAAAATAATGCTCACGTAAGCAATATTTTAAGTGTTCGGACTTGACAAAAATGTTACACTTTTCAACGCATGGAATATTATGACGAGCTCATAATATTAGAAGAGCCTTATGTAATATTATTTGCTACTTATATCAGTCTTTAGGCAATTTATTTTATACCCACTATAAAACTCTTCAGATAGTTTTCATAATCAAAAAATAGTTTTTTTTAATTATGCGTTTTAATTAAGCGCGTGTTGCTTTAATTAATAATATGCGTGTCGTGTGGTGTTTAAGTAGCTGGTGGCCCATGTAGCTTGGAGGAGAAAGGAGGGCAGCGCATATGTATGGTCTCTATGCGGATGTGTATGGGCGTCAGTAGTCATGAAAATGGCTCCGACTGCTCGTTTAAAAAAATAATAGCCAAGAACCAATCACAAAAGTTGTTATCTACTATCTAGTATGAACTTAATTTTAAAAACCTAAGATGACAACTTATCATATTAGTTGGATTTAAATATAGTAAAGTCAAAAACTGCCTTAACAAAAATTGTTTGGTGAAAACAGAATGCTAACTGAAAAAGTGTTGAAAATATAATGAGTAGGTATAAAAATGCGTGGTTTCTTATTATATTCTAATCATGAGTAAGAGAACCGCAAAAGAGCATTTTGTTACAAATTTCATCCAACAAAATGCTCGTAATTTGTTTATTATATATTTTACATTGCTTTCTTAAACATTCAAATGAATGTTATTCGTATGATTGGATTAGAACACTCAAGAATTAAAAATCCATAATACTACACAATTTTTTTTGTAGAGGTATTTCCATGCTTGGCATTGTAGCCGGCAAACCTGAGAAAGTACCTCTGTCTTTCACACAATCACCATAATGAGCTGATAAACTTTGCTGTTTAGGTCAGTGATCATTACGGTCTATCGCACCTTTGATGGCAACTGATTACTACCTCTAAGATTTTAGTGCTTAATTAATTCAAGTTAAACTGTTATCGGAGAGACTGATAGCGGATCAATATCTATATCCGCTAAGAGATCCGTGCCAAGCTGCCTTCAAGACTCTAATATCATAAGCTCGGAAGCTTAAAAGATGCTCAAACTAAACCCTCAAGCGCCTACACTTCAGGAAGTTCTCTTTTTGCAGCGTTACTTAAGCGATTGGTTATGAAAACTAATAGTTAGTAAGACTAGCTTTTTTCTATCAAGTAAAATTTTTTGCTTGTTGTTTATTCTACTATCACTTTCTCAGTAAAAAAGTTTTAATTATACCTTTTTTTTAATACGCGCGATACCGGTGTAAAGTGACATCGGTTTCGTGCGGTGTGTAAGATAGTGGCCCATGGTGGCCAACCAACCCCAAAATGGTTGATAGAACAATATTTTTTTCGTTTGTGAAATAATCGGTCAAAAATCCGGGTACAAAAATAACTTAACACAATAGGCTGATTAGTGGCAATGTTATTTTATATATTACCTACTATATATGGTATTTTATGTTATAATATACAATATTATTTGCCTTGTTCATTTTATTTCCACTATAAAACGAAATGCTACATTTTTAACAACTCACTAACCGCTGTACTGCACTGCACTGAATAATTAACGATTATACTATACCAAGCATCTGTTGTGTCTGTCTTGTCAAACACTCGAAATTTTTGTGAAAGGAAATAAAATGTGATAAAAATATTTTATTCGAAACAGAACTCCTAAAATCTCTTATTGAACGTCAAAAATATTCTACAAGAAACAGAATCTCTCGGGCGGATTTCGGCTGTAAGGTTTAGTCAGTAGCATTGTATGATTTAAGATATCTTATCTGTATATCTTATTTACAACGCTATAAGCTTATACCTTGTGACAAGATAACTAAAACAAAAGAGAGAAAACCTCTAGGTTTGTCGATTTCTTATTTCCCAGAATTTACAAATATAATATTTTCTAAAACAGTTTAATGTCTTTAATATACAAGAACTAGCTGGTGCCTGCGACTTCTTTCGCGAAGCGTGGTAATATTATAATCAAAGTGATTTGTTATTTCTTGCTTGCAGTGTGCCGATATTCCGATTTTCCGTAGGAATGATCGATTTTACCGCAGTAAATTAAATTTTTAAAATTTTGGTTTTGATTTTGATTTAAAAAGTGTTGTTGACGTTGGCCAGGCTTAGTATCTATACCCCCTCGACGGATCTCCACGTGTCGCGGTGAGGGGGCTTAGTAGCCGTGGTTTAAGCCTGCCTCCCACGGTGAACTAAGAGGGATCCCGGGTGCGGACGCGTCGGGTGGGCTTTGCCGAGGCCCGCTCTGGATGCGTCCAGCGCCGGAAGTCCTCCACCCGTCCCTCTGAATCAGCAGATGGCGGCGTGGATTCGGACGACCGGCGAGGTGTGCTCCGTTGGAGCATGGGGACCAGGGGTTAGGATGGGAACCTGACCCCATTGCACGGTTCCATCGTGGAGTAGGGGACTGTTCAAAGGTAGCCGGACAGTCCCTGGGGAGGAAGAGTCTGGACTTCTTACCGAGGCCAGCCTGTCGCTGGAGGCGCCCTGTTGCTTGTAGATCCGGGGCCCTCCAATCATAGCGGCTGAAGGCACCCGCAGGGGTTTACTCGGTAGGGGCGTACCAAACGCCGAGCCCGACACAGGCCCGGTTTCAGAGCCACCCAGGCTCCCGGGTATCGTGCGTAAATGCATTCCCCTGCGAAATCAAAAAAAAAAAAAAGGCTTAGTATCTATACACCACAAAAAGTTTCATTCGAGTCCGTTAAGTAGTATTAGAGATTAGCCCGGATAAACAGACAAACAGACAGACAAAAAAATTAAAAAACGTTGAAAAGTGTTTTAATACTTTTTTAACATCGCCCCCAATTAGGTTTTCGTAAATATATTTAATGTACAGACACAATAACATACCTTTACGTCAGATTCCATACTGGGTAAACGGTGAGAACTGTTTGCTGTAAGTTAACACAATACTACATTATTACAAAATTGTATTCGGTGTGTGCATTAAATTGTTACTTTTTGTTACCATTTTAAGTAGAGGTACCATTTTAGGTGTTGCTTTTAAAAATGATAATTATTCTTAACCTGTGACCTAGATAGCTTTACGCTTTATATAATCCAGTTTGTAGGTCTGAAAACAAGCGTTACCTAGAATATTAATGTGTAGGTGTATTTTTAAAAAATATTGTATTTTAGATTTTGTAATGATTTTTTTGGTTCGTTTCTTTGAATATGAATAACACTTAATATTAATAATGATATTTATAGTTCTATAGTAAAGCGTCTTCCTCTTTGCCTAGCGGCTTCAGCTTACTAGGGATCAGCTTTTTTTATCGTACTGTGCCATGTAGTTAGCACAATGATATCCTCTTCTTTAAGTCTGAGGCTTATCATGTCTCTCTGGACATTCATCGTCCAGGTTGTTAGTGATTCTTCCATTTGCCCTTTTATTTTTAACCATAGACAGACGATTCTTTATAACACAATTGGGTCTTCTTATGCCTCTGTCTCGCCCTGCCGGGAATATTTTGCCGTATATGCCTAGGAGCAAAAATATAGCTCCTTCTTATATATTTGTTGCGTACTCTTGAAACAATTGAACGCAAGGTAACGCAATGAGCTACGATATTGTCATCACGCGTATCTTAGTGTTAAATATATTGCTAAATCTATACTCTCTTATTCTAATCGTATTAATCGCCTGCGAATAGCTAGGACTTGTAGTGAAATGCTGCCAGAGGGTTAGCTTAGTCATAGAGATGTCTAATGGGCACTATAGCAATGATATCAGCTTAAGCATTGTCCTTCCTCTTTCTTTCAGATGGAAATTTTATTGCAATTGCCGTAACAGTTCGTCGAACTAGCGAAAACTATTCTGTCTTCCTGTTTAGGGAAGTAATAAACAAGACATATTAAGTCGAATTTATACATACTATACATAGTATATACCTCCCTACTAAAGTGTACGAACATGGCGGTATTATACCCCCGTAAATAGTTTTAATCCCGTGCGCGTCGGTCCTTCGCTTGGTTTCTCATCGCGCGACGAGTCCAATCACTGCACCGTCTCATACAGAAAGGATTCGAACCCGGGACCTCACGTGTGGTTGAACCCCTTTACCACTAGACCACGAGGCATAATATTTTAGTCTTTACTAAAATAGTCGTTTACTAAAACTACATTACATCGAAACTTAGTTTGTATAAAATGATTTCAGCTCTATATTTCATGTTATAAGTTTACCAATACTGGAGACAGATAAACGATGATTCGTAAACTGGTGTTAAGTATTCTGTATATGTCACCGAACATTGCTTATTTAACTTCGTTTATCTTAAGGCTTATTCAACCGGGAGAGTTATCCACAACCGCCTGCGGTAACTCTCACTTTTGAATAAGCCTTAACTTAGGTTACGAACAAACCGCCCTAGCAAGCACTTCTATTCTAATATCCTAACTGCAGATAAATATGTATTGAGGATATTAGGCAAGATGATCGACTCTATAATTAAATGTCGAAACGCCATGGCAAGTTGTAGCATCTATTATTGAAATATCTGAAAATTAATAAGGGTCAATTCACACCGAAAGAGCGGCGAAGCGCAGCGAAGCGAAGCGACGCGCCCGGTCGGGAAGGCGCGCGGATTCCCGCGAATGCTGGGGAAGTCGCTGGAATGCTCGAGGATTCGCTGGAATGCTCGAGAAGTCGGCCTCCGCGAGCCTTCTCGAGCCCGCCCGCGATGAATTCACGGGTCGATCTCCTATGCGCAGTTCAATTCTAACAAAACTCGAGGAAACTTGTGTTTGGTTTAGTGAGTTAAAATGGGTAAATTTCAGCGCCCACTTTTTGCCAAGCGTTATTTTTCAAATGTTTATCGCTGTAGTGCCTTGATTTGGTATTGTATTAGCAGTCGTACATTTGCACCAAATAAATAAGCTTTTCTTCATCCATTTCTAACACTCAATTGTTTACACACTTAATTGTTTGTTTGTGTGTTGTAAACACTATTAATTACCTACACTGCAAGGAATGAATGCAATGCTCGGGCGCAACAGACGCGAGCGGGGAGCGGGCGCGACGGGCGGGATATTTCCAGCGGCCGCTCGCGACTGCGCGAGCATTCTCGGGAATTCCCGCGAAGTCGCACGGATCCGTTTATGGAATTCCAGCGAATTCTCGCGCATTCCAGCGACTTCGCGGGAACCCGCGCGTCTCATTCCAGTTTCTCATGCGATAATAAGTATTATAGTAATTATTATAAAGTTGAAATTCATATGACACATAAACTGCGCTCCGTTTCGCTGCGCTTCGCCGCGCGTTTGGTGTGAATTGACCCTTACAGCTCGCATGCGTCTACACACCCACAAATGGATATCTAAAATAGACTGAATATAATGATTACACAATACACACCCACAGACACGTGTAGAATACACTGGCACATAATCGGCGTTAGTGTAGTTTTACAATATAGGGGGACAAACGAGCAGTAGCCATTAATGACTACCGACGCCCATTGACATTTGCACGGTTAATGGCTACGCCCCATCAATCTCTCCCTCCTTGAGAAACCATTCTTGATGCCAGCAGTATCAAAAGGAAGTGCGAAACATTAACGCATAGCGTTACGCTTAGCCGTATTTTGTCGCTTACGTCTCGTTCTTTTGAATGTTCGCATTGACTATAGAATCATGTTCATTGTTAAGGAGTAAACTTCATGCACGTGTCGCTGATGACAAACCATATTTATTTTAATTTGGGTGAATTAACTAATACCCTATATTGGGTATGAAATATCTAGCGTTATTGTCGCATTGTAAAAGTCTTGTAATTTAAAGAAATGTACTTATTTTCTATAAAGTCTTGCGTATAATAATATTATTATGATGATTATATAGGTTCAGTTCATATAAATACTTTATTACTGTAAAATTTCCATCTTTGATATAACTGATATAATTATTTTCAGAAGTGTCAAGACAAAGTACTAATAAATAACAATATCTCGACTCAGATTTTTATTAAGGTTTTCTTTTTAACGACTAAGTATAATAATATAATCTAGATAATACTTCATTATATTCTATGATTGTCATTCTTTCATTTTTACCCTTTTCATATAATAATTTAATAATGACCGTAACGGTATAACCGATATAGTCCTGCCTATGTTTTTAGTGCAGGGTCCCTGTAGCCACCACTTCATTAAAGTGTACAGCGACAGGAGTTTCTCAATCTACATTCATTCATCTAAAAACGTATTCAGTGATACCTATAATTTAATTGTATTTTCATAACTTAGTATTAAAAATGATAATATGCAATACCCTGTCAAATAAATACAATATAACTATATTACACAACCAAAGTTACATTAGATAAGTTAGAGTAATAACACAAAGTGGCTGTCGTGAGGTTGCAAGTTGTCACGTTGTGATTATAAAATATGCATGTGGGTAACTTGAGCTAATTTGTATGTAGAAACATTAATGTTCGTCAATATTTAAAGTAAGTTTTCCATGTTTTAATAATATTAAGTTTTCAGTAAGAAAAGTATGTAAAGTTATTTGAATTCATGAAAATTTGAACTTCGAATAAATAAGCATAGAAAGCTGTCTAAAATTTGTCTGTCCAAAACCAGTATAGAGCTCAAACTCCAGACGATAGTAGTCAGATCGTATAAAAGTTTGTTGCAAGAAATATCGCTTATAAACTACTACTATAAATTTATGTTTCCCTCTTATGAGTAAGATCTCTGGCAAATGTTGAAGATTTGTTTAAATTTCCTTTTAACAAATTATTTAATTTGCAACATTCATTTACAAAATTACATAACCATTATAATTTATTAGAGTTAGAAGAATGACTAAAGACATACCTAAAGCAGAAGGAGATATATTAGGTAGTAAGGCTACTTTACTCCGATGTTATACAATGTATTTAAATTATTATCAACTAGGCCATAATCTACAAAGGTGGAGTTATCTTACGTAGTGAAATGTTTGACTTTAAATTCATTTACTACACACTGAAGCTGAAATGTGGATAGTGCTTACGAAATCCTCTTAGAGTTCTCTCGTAGAGTTTTCTTACTCTGTTGAGACAATAATTTGACACCTCAAGATCAATTTTAGGATGATCCGCATGAAAAATATTACAGTAATGTTCTCACTACAAAAAAATGTATAATAACACAATATGGATTGAGTCTGAAGTAAATTATAAAAATATATAGGATGCTGATATGAAGATGCGTAAACGATGATAAGGACATGGAGTAGAGGTCAGTTAGGTACGAGAAGATCGGTATCAGAAGACTTTCATTGTTGAAAGTATCGTCATTCACTCATTTTCATGGTAATATACAATTTCTAAAGTTTTGAATTTTTATTAAATTAAGTATTATCCATGCAGACAGATCGGTTTTTTAGAGGTGGAATGAAGACTCTCTACTTCAAATACGCACACGCAGCTGGTATCACCAGACGAATCCCTAACTTCACCCACAGCAGCTTCTATTTCTTTGCAGTATCCATTCTCGCTCACAAATGATATTCCTCTAGTATAAATAGATTACATTTTTGTAGTAATAATAACAAAAAAAAACGAATAGACTAGCGATCATTATTGAATTTCGTCAAAAACGTGAATATCTTCTGTCTGTAAATGGAATAAATGGTCTGGAACTTAATTATATAACAATGAAAATTAGATTACATATTTTGATCACGTAGTATTATAATATCGACTATGGTCCGAATAAAGAGCTTTAGCTACTAAAGAAGGAACATCTTGCATACAAATTGGTTACTTTGAAATCCAAACAATGTTTTAATAACTAGAACGGCGATAAATCTTGTCGAAAACAGTAAGATTGAAGTGGAACAGAAATCTTAATTGAAAATTGGTTTGATATTTGAACAAAATTTTTGGAGTAGGATGATTGGTCAATGAAAATGAAAGATTAAATCTTCTTAAGTAGATCAAATCCACTTCAGAACATTCCATCTTTTTGCGTCAGAAATTATTATTATGTTTATATTTTTATTATCTGAACACTGTTATCATTGTTCGCGTTTATCTCTCCACTGTTAGGCAGTAGCCCTTTATTGATTGCTATGTAGATTTGTTACCCAGGCGATTCTGAAGTAAGACTTACATTATCCTCTAGAACCATCCTTTATTCCTTTGTGGATGCAGGCTAACAAATTTACAGATGATACCTAGGAGACCGGGTGGCCCCTAGACCTATGTCGAACCCTACCCTTGCGAGCCTAATGCCGACTAAGCCCCTGCGGGTGTGTCTTCAGCCGCTATAACTAGAAGGTTCCGGATCTGCAGGCAACAGGATCCCTCCAGTGACTGGTTAGCCTAACAGTCCTTTCCAGGACGTGGGGGAGGTAAGGTGCTATAGATATAAATTCGGTACCAAAATATGAGAGATAAAATTTTAATGACAAGAATTACAAGTGTTTCATCTCCACATTTTTCTTTTCTTTCAATTTGTCAAGTAAAAAAGGCGTACAACATTTTTTATTAAAATACGACATTTAGCATGTTCATTGAAGGCGGCATTTGATTTTGGTTCATGTAACATCTCAAAGACAATTACATGTCCTTGTACGCAATTTACTAAGTTATAATCTTGTTAGCGCTGTCCCCTTAGTCGGCTTTCCTTACTAATTACTGTACTTCAAGAGGAATGATTTAGTGGAACGAAAGGTCTTATTTAATTGTTAATTGTTCTTACGTGTTCTTCATTATCCTTTAGGCGGGAAGATATTGTGTGGCCTATGTGTGAGTGTGTGTATCAATGCTATAAAAAAAAAATAAGAATTTTATACATTTAAGATTTTTATTCTATAAATACAGGTATTACGACGATGCATACGATAATGCGAAAGTTGATATCTTTTTATCCTTCCATGCAAAAGCTAGGGGAGATCAGGTACAAAAGTAACACGAGTTTAATGTAAAAAACTGGCCTAGTGCGAGTCGGACTCGCACACCGAGGGTTTCGTAACAAAGGAAGACATTGTTTACCAGAAACTAAAATAACTTGGTTTTTCATAGCGTTTGTATGAACGACAAAGTTGTATTTGCGTTACATGAATATGTGTTATTTCTCAAAAACTAATAATGATATCTCGCTTAAACTAATTTTCGTTGATAGTTTTCATTGAGATCTACAGCATATATATTTTTAGGATTTCGCACTCTCTTATTTTAAAAGTTAGAGGGGGGGGGGGGG